>OMLP01028195.1:0-23862 GCA_900302685.1 Spondyliosoma cantharus
TGTGGTAGCATGTCTTTTGATTAGTAGACATGCACAACAAAAAAGATGTGCAGTATTGGTGTCCAGTGTTGATGTTATGAATGAAATATCCAAACGTTGAATCATTCGGTGCAAGCCTAGTTTCTGGCAGCAGGACAGATTTAGACTAAATGAAATACAGTATCTCTGTTCGACCCACTGTAGTGAAGGAACATGTCCCCAAGTGCAACGATGTGGCTCATTAATGTATTGGTAATAGTGCTTGGACATCGATGGAGCTCTTTGGCACAGGGGGTAAGCTGTATTAAGTTTTGGACTACAGACCTTATGGTTGAGTCAAGTCATTGTCACTAGCCCTTTTTATACAGCGTCTCCGCATTAACTCCGGAGCGGTGGTTGGCCAATTCTCCGCCGATGGTGATTCACACACAGCATCTCCGCCGTACCGACATGTAATTCACACAGAAAGCCGGCGCTGTGGCTCCTAAAGTGGCGTGACGGTACAAGTCATGACGATGACGTCGGTACTTCCCGGTGTCCCTCCTGTCAATCTAAACCCACGGAGAGTTTACAATCATATGGATGCTGTTATAATGTGTAGTGATTTAGATTTAGGTCCGGAGGGCTGGCGGTCACGGTGATGTATTTTCATCACAAACACTCTGTGAATTAAAGCCAGTGACAAACGCTGTTTTTTGGGCAGAAATGTGAAGAGTCGGTAGGGCAGGCAGGAGGACGGACGCTTCTCCACGTACAGCTGCGGTATTTGTTTTCCTCATAGAAGTTGCCAGAGACAGTTACAGTTACTATGTTACTTTTGTTTGGTCCTGTAACATTGCTTTGTGAGACATTTCTCTGTATTTAGTTGATTGAAGGACCTGTGCAGTTATCAGACTGTCTGACCGACACGCCCTCGCTCCATGCTGCCGGCTTAGTCGTTCACACTGGGGCGGTTCAAAAATAATGCGCCCCTGATACTACCTCCAGAGGAGGATCAGCGCTGGAGTGAAATTTCACCCCTCTCCGCATCTGAAACTTTCACACGGTGCGGAGCATTGGCGCATGATCGACGGCAGTGTGAATGGGGCTACTGTTGAGCTGGGGATTAGTTGGTAATAAATCAAATGTTGAGTATCATCTGATGTATGTTTTAGATTTTTATAGGATGGCTGTGATCATTTTCAGCAAAGCCAACACATAAACCTGAACACAAGCACAGTACTACTGACCTTTGACCTCTCCACTGTCCCACCAGACACATTCCTTAAGCCAGCGGAGGGCGGTGCCAGGGCGGAGGAAGCGCTTTGACACGCTGCTGGCGGAGCACAAGAACAGAACAAGGGAACGGGAGAGGGAGAGAGACCCTCACCCACCCCATTCCCAGCAAAACCCCTCTCTCAGGGACCCACACCCCTCCTCCCACCTCGCCACTGCCCATGACGCGCACCAGGTCGCTCTTGGCAATGGCCCCGCCCCAGATGCCACTAAGCCTTTGCCAGTCAGCAAGCCCAAATTTCACAGCCCTGGTCTTCCACGGTACGTCCTGTTTCGTCTTGTATGTACGTGTGCATGTGGTGAGTTTTTATGATTAAGGTTCAAATTACCAGGCACAATTTCTTCTTTCTTCCTTCAGACTAAACAGCAGTCACGGTGGTGGTACCCCCGGAGACCCTGCAGTAGTCAACGAGTCACCGCACCATCCCCAGACTACCCCCGATGGCTTTTCCCGACCCTCCAGTGACGAGGGAGAGAATGAAGAGCGAGAGGACAACGCTGACAAACTGGATTGTCACTATTCAGGTTATCACCCTCGACCGGCAGCTGTAAGTGCACTCAGCTGTAGACTACTTTATTTTTTGGTACTGTAGTTAAACCATGAAGAATACTAGATTTTTAAAAGATTATCAATGCTTGTTTCCAACTTCTCTGTGTCAGAAGAATCATGATGAATGTAAAGTGTACTTCATAGTTGTGTAGGACCAGAAGATGGTGATCAGTTCTCCTTCTGTGTTCCCAGTACTGTACGTTTGGAAGTCGACTGTTTGGGAGAAGCTGTTACTCGTTTGACCGGCGATGGGACAGAGTGCGATATACCCTCACCTCAATGATGGACAAGCATGTCAACTCTCAGATGTGGAAGTAAGTCTGTCTAACTAAGATTTTTTTTTTACAATGAGCCTTCTTTTCTTTTATAGTCAGCCTGCTTGCAATCACAGTTAAGGAATGATGTTCCTCCCTGTTGCAGGAAAATCCCCTTGGCCTTGGAGAACTCCTCCTCTGTTGCACCTACCCATAGGACAAGCACAAATTCCCATGGTAGCACTCCCTCGTCAGGCTTCCTGGGCCCCCCTGCCACCTTGCCCCAGACTCCTTATAGCCAATCCTATGAGGGCAAGTCCGTGCTCTCCTATGGGACCACCTTAAATGCCCGCAGCTCCCCACAGGGCGGGGCTGAGCACCCGGCCTACGGCATTACGCAGGCCCGACAAGTGTCTTCGTCGCCGCAGATGCCTTCAGCCCACTCGTCTTCATCCTCTTCGGCTCCTTCCCTAGCCTCAGGCCGGGCTCTTAAGTCCCGTTCCTCCAGCAGCAGCACTACCAAGTCGTCATCGTCCTTCAAGCCCAAGGAGATCTCCTCTGGCTCCTCCACGCCCGTCATCCCCAACAGCAGTGGAGCCAACAGTAACACTAACAGTAGCAGCACTAGCTTAGGCTCGGGGAAGAAGAGGAAGAACAGCTCTATTCTCGCCTCATCCCATGGCCCCTCTGAATCCTCCTCTTCTAATGCCAACTACTCTTCCTCCTCCTCCTCTTTCAAGAAGAACTGTGCAAATGTCGGCAGCTCAGGGAGCACCTACCACCACGGCTCATTAGGTCCTTCATCCTCATCGTCATTGTCCTCCTCTCACAGTGGAGTCCACAGCGTAGGGCTCAACTGTGGGCCCACTGTGCGGACCAACTCACTTAGCCTCAAGGCCGAGCCTTCTGGAGGTTCAGCAGGCGGCTCCTCAGGGCCGCCAGCACGAGGTCCTCCCTCGGGCAGCCCTGCCGAGTCCATCAAGCGCATGAGTGTAATGATGAACAGCAGCGACTCCACCCTTTCCCTGGGGCCCTTTGTCCACCACCAGTCCTCATCTGACCACCACACCAGCTTCAGCCACCACTCATCAGACGGGCGCCTGGAAGGCAAGAAGCGCAAAGGCTCTCCTGCCTCCAGCGGCATTAATAGTGGAAGTGGGGCAGGAGGGCTCGGAGGAGGGGGACCAGGACCAGGTAGACCCAAAGTGGCCAAGTCACCTGCCATTAACAACATCCATGGGAAGCATGGGCGGAGCATCCCAGGGACACCAGGGCTACCAAACAACTCCCATTTACATCAGGTGAGATTTGTACCAGTCCAGATGCATTTCAATAAAACTCTTGTGAAATTCTACATCTGACGGTACATGACAGTGATTTAACAAGGGATTAGCCAGAATGTGTCAGTAAACGTGGAATACTTGTTGGAACAATTGATTGATTTGTCGGCCGAAAGGAGATAAGTCAGAATCGCACTGTAGTGTAATTCATTAATCCATTAAAAACCCCAAACTTTCGCAGTTTTCAGCCTCTTAAATGTGACGTTTTTCTTCGTTGGATATAACTGTGAAGTGGACAGATTGGAGTTTTGGGCTGTTCGTTGGGTGACAGAAACAATTTGAACGAAGAACAATTTGAACGGCTGTCAACTGCTGTAACTTGAGTTTGGCATTTTTCACCATTTTTGACACCATATAGACTAATTGATGAATCAAAAAATAATCACTGATTATAAAAAAAATTAGTTGCAGACAAAAATTTGTTTATGTGAACACGTCATAAGCCTTGACACAGCAGACACATTCATTCCATATAGTAGGAAAAACACAGGTGTTAGTATTAACAGTAACAATGGCTCTGTTCTGTTCAGCTGTCCCATTAAGTCATGACGGTGTCACAGCATGAAACTGAGGCGAGTAATGGCATTCAGCCACAATTAATTTGATTGCCTTCATCTGTGGCAATCTCGCTGTGACAGGTCAAAATGTTTTGCCATCGAGTTATGGGAAATTGTTTGTTAAATGCAGCATTAAAAACACAAGATTTGAATATGAAGCAATATTAGATCATTTAAAAAATCATGACACGCTGTTGAGGAAGGCTCTGTTCCAAAGCTGCAGTTTAGTTATTATTGTCGTGACTAGTGTTGGGCAAGTTACTCAGGAAGTGTAATAAGTAACTCTTGACTTATTACTCCTATAAAACGTAATAATAATATTTCACTTAATGGTGGTTTCTTCGGTGTGTGATTTGTTACCTCAGAATGGGCTTTTATATCAGAGAGAGCGGGTTCTCTGCCCAGGAGTCCGACATGCTGCACCACCATGTTTGCGGGGGGACCTTTCCTGCTTTATGTGTTTTTAATAGCCACTGTCAGTTGGTTGCAATTTGAAACGTCACTGCTAGATTCCATGAAATCCTCCACACTGAACCTTTTAATGCATTGTGTACAGACACATCACTAAACAACCACCCTTTTTCCCCCTCTCCTCCAGCCAAAGGCTCGTCCCTGACAGCGATGTCCGGCTTCTGTGTATGGACCCGGCAGGCGGACGGGGAATAGTCCGGAGCGGTCCGCATACTGCTCTGGACTGCACGAGGCCTTCTAAAATAAAACCCACATTACTCTCAGCTTCCCACAATCCTCAGGGTGGAGATGATCTGGACTGCCCAGTGAAGTCAATGTGGTCCTTACTATTTCTCCCAAAGCCATGTGTGTGTGTTTTTGTGTGTGTGAGAAGTAGGGGTGGGGGAGGGGAGGGGAGGACAGTGGCACTGTACCGGGATAGCGTGGAGCGCCAAGGGGTCTAATGAGCGAGCCAAGGACCCCCCCACGCCGAGTGTTGTCCCAGTGTTCTGAGAGGTCTTCCTGTCTGGTTGGAACAGTAGCAACAGCCATGGGTCTCTTGAGCTGCGGTTCAAAGCTCATCGGGTTCAGGTCAAGGGCTGCTCCGACGAACCGTCACGACGCCGAGCAACTGGGGAGACAACAAGCCGATCTCTTCCGTGTTTGTTAGAATGAGTGTGCGAATGTGAGTAGGAGTACAAGTATTTTTCTCATGTCAGATTCTGCTGGACTACTGGAATTTCCGACTTAATTACACCCCCAGCGCCTGATCTCAGAAGCCTTTGGAAGGAGAGCAGGAGCAACAGCAAACTGTTACTTGCAAACACCTTAAACAACACACAATCACCTTGTTGTTTCACTTTTCCGCTAGTCTGACTCTCTGGTGACGTGTTTTAGTAACCTCGGGTTACACGCTGTAGCCTGAAAGGGGCCCGTAGGGACGATCTGGTCAATTCTTTTATTATCCAGAATAATTATGCAAGTGTTACCTTTTTATGATTTCGTATGAGCTTTTTACACTGAACTACAAAGAGTCTTTGTAGACGTGGTGGAGACAGTTGTGCTCTCAAATGTGAAAAGGATGCCTGATGTGCCCATTCGATTGAATCTTTTGTCAGAGGAGGAAGCTCGGTCTCGAGGACACCTGTTAATTTTTCTGAATCTTTTCATTGTCGCAAAAATGATCGCCACAGTAGACCTGCCCCCAACTGTGAACAGCACTAAATAACTACTTTCTCCACAGGCACTGCTTAGTTGTCCACAAAGCTAGCCAAGAGCTGCTATCAGCTTTGCCAACTACTTTTTATTTTAAAACTAGAAGGTGGCCAGTCTCGCTCATGAAGCGGTGATGGTGCATTGCCTGTGTGGATCTGAAGAAGAATCTGTGCAAACTGTAATTGCTATTGCCACAACTTACCTACTTTTTTTTTTTTTTTTTAACCCACACAGCTGTTGTGGGCAGATGTGAATTGTAATGTTTATTTTTTTCCTACATAGGGAATCAGGTATGGTACGTCTTAACTGGAGCAAACTTTATGCACGTCACCTGTCTTCTTTGGGTTTGATTGTCCCTCCTGTGTGTTAGTTAACCACTACCCATGCTCTGGGTGTACAAGTTCCAATGCCTCGTCGTAACACTATGTTGGTGCGTGTCGAGAAAAGATTTGTCACAGTAGAATGGACAGCCAGGCATTATACTCTATTCCTTTGTCAAAATGGAGTCTTAAATCAGGCAATAGTTGCCTGTCTCTTCGGGATGTGTGCTTATTTTGTCTCGAGTGGGTTTTAAGGTGCGAGATTCATAGAGATGGCTTCACGGGACACATTTAAACTTTTGGCAACACCTGTTGATTTATGGAACCTCCACTGATGTCAGATAGTGTGGAAACGTAGAGGAGACCATTTTTAAAAAAAATAAATAAACTTAATTTAGCTTTTTTCTTGTAGCCTATGTATCAAACAATATTGAAGTATCCCTATTTGAGAATACATATTTTGTTAACGAATTGTACATAGTGAAATATGTATTTTTGCACAGGCATTTTTCATACACGCTGAATTTTTTGGTACAATTTTAAAATTATTTATTTAGTAGAGAAAAGGAAAAAAAAGATGGAAAGTTAAGAGTGGTTCACTGCCAAGTCTATATAATGCAATACGCCTATATGTAGAAGCTGAAGCATCTCATGAATCGTGTACTGAAAACCTTTTAAGGAACAAAGAGGAAGTGTTGCCACTGTAGCATGTGTCTGTCTGACAGAGGATACCTTTATTCACTTTTCAAGGTCTCAATCACATGTGCTTTTTACAAGACATTTTCCGTTGCCTATGAATCAAACACAACAAAAGAAGTTAATGTATGACCCAATTAGCCTGTGATTCTGAACTGTCCTGCAGGCTTGAAGCTGTGCCCATTGTCTAACCAGTTTCCACGGACTCTTCAGTCATCCACTTTGTAGACCTTAAACACATTTCATGATTGAAACACTTAACGCTCTACTTTTATAAAATGGCTGAAGGGACTAAAGCAATCATCGCAAGGAAGAGGAACACTTCAAAAACAGTCCACCTGCTTGCATTATCGTTGCCAAACAAGTAATTTGAATCACAGCTTTTATTTAAAGAGATAGTTTGCAGCTTTTAAAAGAAATATCAAATTAAGAAAGTGCCTGAATTTGTTTCACCCTGACTGTTTGAAGACAGTATTCTTTGGGTTGTTTTACCTTACTTGAATGTTAAAAAAGTGTTTAGGAGTTTGCTTTTAAATCTGCCTATGAACCCTAAATGTGGTAAAACCTGAGCTTGTCAGCTGCCCATTATGAAACACTTTTGTATTGCGTGTTTTTCTTTGGGGAGTTGGGTATATCCAAGTTTTCCAGACGAGACGTCGAGATTTTCTGTTAGCCTCAGTGCGTGGCTTATGCCCCCTCTGGTTTACTGGGATTTGTACGTTTTGAAAAAAAAAAAAATAATCTTTCAATCAAGTGTTTTGTTTACCCTCAAACTCAACTCACATCTTGGCATTGTTTTCAGTCGATGGAAACATTGCGAGGATGTTTTTTTTTTTTTTATTAGCACCATAGACTTGGAATGTGAAAGTGAGAGAATACAGCTCGTGTTTGGGAGGAAAAAATAAATCCACCATTCATACTATGTAAAAGCGTGTATAGAATTTTTTTTTTGTATACATTATCAAAATCATTTTCAGCTGGACTTATGTATTGGCTGCTATGTAATTCATGAACAAAACATAGGTTAGAATTAATATTTAAAGAAAAAAGATTGTATAGTATATTTGTTTTGTAACAAGTTTCTGTAAATAAAATAATTTATACTGCTATTTATATGAAATGACGTGTCTGCCTCTTTCCTGCATTAAAAAGAAAACCACCCAACAGTTAAACAAATTTTATTATATACACAATATAAGAGTCGCTTTGTCAGACAAACTACAGGTTTGGGTATACCAAGAAGAAAGATGCAAGCCGCCCTTGCTGTGGTGTGACAACACTGCCGCTGCAGTTACATGTTGATAACTCTGGACAGCTTCTGGACTCTGTTAAGCAGCAAGTCGCCCTTCTTGATGGTTTCCTGGTACTGCCAGTTTTTGCTATCAGGTCTGAAAAGATGACAGGAAATGATTTAGAGTGCTGCCTTTTCAGCTATCTCTTGAAGTTTAAAGGTGAAGAATCATAACATTACCTATTGGTTTCCACAATCTCATTCACTTTATCAATTTTACAGTGGAGGCGGCCAGCAGCTATGAATCGGGACAGTTCCCTGAGGAAGGAGAGGAGATTAAGTTCAGTTAGTCTGAGCAAAAAAAGTACGAGAGCATGACGCTTGACTTAAACCTTTAACCTGAACACATGAGGCGGGGTAAGAAAGGTTAAATGTTTCAGGAAAATTCACTTTTTCCCTCTCTTGAAAGAGATGACACCACTCATGTCTATGCAGTGACGGTAAAACTACAACCAACAACTGGCTAGCTTTGCATAAAGACTGGAAAATAGCAGCACAAACCTGCCGTTTAGCTATAGTTTTACATTTACCATACAGACATGACCAGAGGCAGCAATCTTCTCACCTAAATGAAATATATATAAATAAATGTACAATTTGACGGAAGTATGTATGTCCAATCCAGCTCAACTAGTGTATAAAATCCACTGAAACTCTCCAGAGGATGTGGCATATGAAAATGGTATACATGAACTCACTGGTCGATGAACTCTGTGCTGACGCCGAAAGCCTCAGCCATGTAGCCCAGGGTGAGGGAGCGGTAGGACTCTAGCAGCTGGCTGTAGGCCTGGATCCTCATCTCCCTCACATAATAACGGTAGTGTGGGGCAAAGAGCCAGTCCTTCTTCATCTCCTGCTCCACCATGGCTGTGGCAGAGAAAAGAACAGGGGAAAATGCAGCAGCATATAACACACAATGTTCCTGTGAGTAAAATTAAATATTGGAATGTATTTTAGTGTTAGAGAGTGTTAAGTTTTTCACTTATGTTGGTGTATAAAAAAAAAAAAAGGCCTTCCTCACCCAAAGACTGGAAGAAGACAGAGTAACGGCACTCGTAGAGGGAGAAAAGATACTGACGGACAGAAGGCAGACTATGCAGCACCTCCAAGATCTCTGCTCCCTTTATTACCTGCAGACCAACACATTTCATTGCAGTCAAAGTGCCAACTTACACACATACGTGTCCACACCAATAACCTTGGTGAAGGCATTTCACAAATCCAGTCCACATACTGTATATTATGATGAAGCAATTAGTCAAATTCATCACCTTTTATACTGCTTACACACATACAAACATACCTCATAATCATTTCTGAGTGCACACACGCCTTTCTCTCTTACCTTTTCACGGAGGTCAGGCCGTTTGAGGGCGATCATGCAGACATAGACGGTGTAGGTGACAAAGGTCTTGTAGTCCATGAGCTCGTAGGAGGTGAAGGTGGAGACTGTGTCGAGGAAGAGCTCAGCAGCTTGTTTGAAGTCCCTAATGGCCACGCAGTACAGGCCCTGGTAGACTTTCAGACGATTCCTCCTGTCCCAGTCTCCCCCCTCCTCGATGAGGCTGTGGAGATGGGGGTAGTTAGATAGGTGAGTACTGAAACTGTGGGTGGAAATGTGTCAGAATGAGGATTTTTTTTTTTTGTTACCTCTTTGCTTTCTCAGAGTTGCGTGTGATGAGGTCACTGTCCATGTAGAAGAGGCCGATCCTCAGGAGGTAGAAGACGATGTCTAGTCTGTGACCCAATGCCACTGTCTTGTCATAGGTCTTCCTGAAGGCTGTCAGGGCGCCTTCCTGTGGATGTACAAGACAATGTCAATGAATCTGTTACAAATGTTCAAAAACGTGAAATATAAACTAAATCTTTAATCATATAACTTGCTGTAGAATTTCAGAAAGAAATATTTTTTTCAGAATGTCTTGTTTTTAGGAGGGATCGACAGTAACTAAAGAAAGTAGCCATCATAAATATCTGTCATCCAAAATATTGAAGCTGATAGTATGAATTAGTGGATTAAAAGTGCCACTAATAGTCAAGAACAGGCAAACATGCAGGAGAGGGCATCAGAAGTACTTAATATAAAACTGACACTGAACAGGAAAGTCATCAGTTAATGGCATTTAAGTAACCAATAAGTTAGCATTAATATACCAAGATGAAAACAAGTTTGCACTCTTGAAAGTATATGAATCTATCAACAATCGGAGTGAGCGAATTTCAGTGGCAAGTGTTGTTTTGTGTTTTAAATTCTATCCAGTGTCTTAGAGGATGGAATGTGTCTGAGCTATGAGGAGACAGTGACATGCATTTGTCTAAATCTTAATGATGTTCATAATGACACAGCAATGTGCTTAACAGCAATCATCCCAATTAGGGACACAATTTTAAGCAATTTAAAATTGATGGACGGCCACCTAAACGATCTATTATCAGTTAATGATCAATAATTTATTAAATATGGACATTTTCCCATGAGACTTGATGCATGTTCAATGCAAAATCAGAGTAGGCTAGATCAGGAGTTAAAAGGAGAGATAAAGTAAATACCAAGTTATCTGAATGCTAAACTAAACAACACATAATTGTAATTGCTGAGCTCTTGTCTGTCACTATTCAACAACTGGACCAACAAAATCCAACCTATACTGAGGCTACTAAATGGCTATCAGTTTGTATAGAGTGTCTTTTTGTATTTTTTGTATTACCTTTTATAAAGTACATTTCCTCATCCCAGTATTTTGTATTTCATTTTAATATACCAGTATTTGTAACAAGATATTTTTTGATGGATTTCTACCCATTTATAAATGGTCAGTTAGCACACTTTTAATCAATTAAATTCTTAATGGCGATAACTCGATTAGTGATCAATCAATAACATCCCCAATCACAATGCAAAATGTTGTAGTCTTGCACACTGTGAAGACGCTTACACTCTTACTGCTAAGGAGACATTAAAAAGGCAGCAATTTAGATTTTGAAAGAAAACACAGCACAGTCCCTCAGATAACACACTGAAAGACCAATTATTCTCAGTACAGTGCTGACTGACTGTTACAACAGAGATGCAGAAAACAATACATGGCACCCCTTTTCACACATTAACAGATGCTTCTCTGTCAAGTGGGGTAACTTTGTGCATTGCTTACTATGGCCATGAAGTCTAGCCTGGATTTGTAGACGACTTTAAATGATCTTGTGTATTCCCTTTCCAGGATAACTCTGATCAATGCTTCAGAAAAGCATTTTTTAGGATACAGCTGATGACAGGAGTTGCATATGTCGCCTCTGCCACAGTCCATTTCTGTTTCTCCTCAGGCACTCCGATAAATACTGCATCAAAGACTAAGCTATTTGATTTTCAGTGGCGTACACAGCGTTGTTTCAGTGGTCAGAAAAATAAATAGGCTGGCCAACTTTTCTGAGTCACTCTCATTATGCACATCAATGTGCGGAACTGACACATCACACATATCTGCCAAAGTGTCAAACTGTGACAGACCAATACACAGCAGCTCTTCAAAAACACCCACATGAGCCCAATTTCATTTTCACACTTTACAGGACATGCCATGCCAAAGAATGCCTACTCATGGATGTCCTGTGTGCCGCCTGTGGAGGTGTTACCTTGTCTCCAATTCTGATCAGATATTCAGCCTTGGCCATCATGGCGTCTCGTATCTCGCTCTCCCCCAGGTTCTTCTCTGCGTCCTCCAGCACATCATCCAGGCGCTTCAGCTCCTCCTCGTTGGCCTTCTTCATTTTATTCAGCAGGTCACCGTCCAGCTGCCACTTCAGGTCCTTACACAGACCCTCATAGTATGGAGCCATATCTGGAGCAGAAACAAAGCATTGACTGTTTAACCTGAGGACTAACGTTAGATTATGACAACCCTGAGTTCAAACGTCGCGAACCTCATATTATACAAAGGTTTAGGTTGATTTATCTACAAAATAATAATACTTTACTTTGAAAGATGTATTTGTACTTTCCAGTGGAAGTTTATACAATAAAGGAAATCCTGAAATGATGAGTGATTAAACTCGGTAATCTTACGCAAACTTTGTCGAACCACCCATCGTCAGATTGCTTTTGGCTAGCTAGTTGACGTTAGCTAATAATGTTAGCAAGCGTGCTAATTCCCCTGTGATGATAGATGTGCTAAAGTGGAATACATATTCGGATTTTGCACGCTTTTATGAACAAACTATGCACCCAGAGCAAAACACATGCGCTTAGAGCAACATGTACATAAAGACCGGGCTATCACGGTCCCTGTTACAAGTCACGGCGATATGCTAACTCACTGTTAGCCTTGATAGCGTCCATGAGCTCTGTCTTCACTTTAGCATCCTGTTTGTGACCGTCCATGGTGAGCAGAAACTTGAGCTGTGCTATCCTCAGGTCAGGGTTCTTGGGCAGACCCTCCTCTTCTAGATTCTCCAGCGGCATTTTTTAGTCCAAAATATAGAAACAACCACTCAAACTGAAGACTTTCTTTGTACAGACAGAATCCACTGCTCTCCGTTACCAGCTAGACAACGATGACTACGGAAAACACTGGACGCTGTTGTTTCCGGCGGAGCGTCAGTCAGCGAGGGGAGAGAAGAGCGGAGCGCAGCCTCATATCTACTAACCGAGTTAGCGTTCACTTCCCTCTGCTGGACGAGAGTATGAACAACACCTGGGTCCAGAACATACCGCGTATCAATTGTTTGTTTTTCCTGCTGTTCAAATACTGCAATAAATCACATTTATACTAACGGGATGGGGATGATATGTCTCTTTTATTCTATATATCTAACAGGATGTCTATTATAAAAAAAAAGAAAAACAAATTTGAAATGCCATAATAAAGTCTTTCCCCCAAAGAAAACATCTAAGCCTATTTCTGTTTATTAAAGATGATATTTATTTGTTGTTTGTTGTCTAAGATCTTTTGAGGCCAGCTGTGAGCAGCACCTCCGTTTCCTTAGAGCATTGCACTGTGGGTCAATAGTCTCCACTGAACTCTCAATGCCCATCTTTTGTTTATGTGGGACTGTTAGAAGGACAACTTCACCAACTGTACTCATTGAAGTGTGTTTGCAGGTCTTAGGGAGCACTACTGCATATGCGAAAAAAAGTGGTATAAAGCCTTTTGTTGCTCTGGGGAAGCTGCATGTAGTCTGATAAATCGTGCCCAGTGATGTCACACAGCGGCTCAGTTGCATCGTGGGTATTTTGCAGTGCTGGACTCATTATGGACAGTTTAAAACAAATGTTCAAAACATAAGCCTCAGAACCAGAAATATCACTTTAAAAAAAATATATATATATAATTATTTTCTCACTCTTCAAAACCTGGTGCCTACATTACCCACAGTGCAACTTAGCAACTCTGTGACATCACTAGAGGTAATTTATCAGATTACACACAGCTTCCTCTGGAGTCATTA
Source organism: Spondyliosoma cantharus (assembly GCA_900302685.1). Classification (NCBI taxonomy): domain Eukaryota; kingdom Metazoa; phylum Chordata; class Actinopteri; order Spariformes; family Sparidae; genus Spondyliosoma; species Spondyliosoma cantharus. The sequence continues at coordinate 13,370 of OMLP01028195.1, forward strand.
AAAGGCTTTATACTTCTTTTTCACATATACAGCTGTCCTCCTCAAGACCTGTAAACACACTAATATGTAAAATTGGTGGAGTTACCCTTTAATTTTGTCACTTTACCTGTGTGTCTCCATTTTTTGAAGGGCTACCGATGATTTGAGTCTTTTCTACAATTTCAATTACTGAGTTTACATGGTTTCACTCAATTACACTATAATCCTGCACCCTGCTCTATCAGGAGGGGTGATGGGACTCACACAGGGGAAGTCATTGTCAGAGTTGCAGGGCGATTACAGTGTTTTTAAGTTAAAGTTTGAAAAGTTAATAACCAGCTTGGAATACCTAACAGAGTCCATGCGGTCTGGACATATTCACTGTAAGATCCATACCAGAAAAGACAAAATGGAGAGTTTTCTGCGACAGCTGGTAGGACTTTACTGAATTCTACTGTATTTGTTTAAAAGAAAATAGTATAATCTACGAATTTATAATTGTTCACAGGGCAGTTGAGGCAGTATGAAAATATTTTTGTTTCAAAATCTTTTATAAAGATTTGCTTATCGTCTTGTACATTACAGTTTGGCTTTGCCCAGCACACTTTTATTAACAGGGAAAATGGAAGTAAACATAATAACATGTTTTTAGTTGAGCGGGCTGTTTTTGTGTTTGTTGGAGCTCAGTGACTCATGTAAAGCAGTTTTAGCTGTGTCATTCCTCTCTGTCAGAGTTATTTTTCAAACTCTTCACTCGAGGCATAAAAAGCAAAATGACACTCAACAGACACAGAGCAATGTTACAAAAGATAATTATTTTGTTGAAGTATGAGGGTCAGGGTCACATTAAATTTAATGTATACTGATGCTCAGACTGGAAAAAATTAATTGAGCTCATGAAGCAGTCATTTCATATTGTTACAACATCAGTTGTTGCAGTCACACACTGAGGGGTCCTTATTTTACAGGAGGCACCCACCAGATAATTGACATGCTTTAAAGATTACATTTATTCATATGAGATCAAAACCCTTTTCTTTTCTGAAATATTTCATTGATAGTGTTTTTTCATTAATTTCATTTTCATTCATTTTCACAATAAATAATTCACCTGACAACATCCTGAACAATTAGGGAAAGAGCATATTTGAAAGCCACTAATTTCACACAAATGCATTCGCCTTATTGAAATAACCACCCTTTCTTACAATAAATGTAATATTAACTATAATGTAAAATGTACCCTGTGCCATTATTTTTGTTGGAACGCTTTCTGATCTGGCATACAATTAATGGAAGCCTTATAGGTAAAGTTCTTTTGATTAAAGTAAATTGCCCTATCAGTAAAATATAGATTTGAGGAGGGAAATTAATATTTGCATAAATTGGAGTGAGTCAAATATCTTGAATCAATAGTATCTTTGAGGAGGGGAGGGTCTGCAGACATTTCTCCAAAATGTCATTATGACAGAAAGACCAAAGTTACTGAAATAAAACAGGTTAAATAAAGCTCATATTAGCACTATTTTTTTCTACTCACTACCAAGGGTGTCACTTTATGTTGAGAAGTGGTGAGTGACAAGTCATAGTCAAGGTCAACAACTTAAATACACTTTTAAAGAAACTGTATATCATGGCAGTCTTCAGTTCCAATGATTTCTACAGCTCTCATTTTTCTGTGATGAAATAAGAGAAACACAAAATACTTTGTCACAAATCAAGGGCTTCTTTCTTGCACTGTAGCCTCTCAGTATGTTGATGTAAAACACACACTTGACTGTGGACACTGACATCTGTCTTCCAGCAGCTTCTAATTCATTGCAGACCTGCTTTTTTGGTGGTTTTTGGTTGACTCTTGACCATCCTGACCAATTTTCTCTTCGTAGCAGGTGATAGTTTTCTTCCTGACCGTGGCAGTGACACAACTGTGCCATGAAACTGCTTTGAAATGGCTCAAAGTGACTTTCCTGACTTGTTTAAATCAATAATTGGCTCTTCCAGATCAATGCTGAGCTCTTTAGACTATCTCACTGTAGTGTTCGTGGCTGAGTCTAGTGGCTGTATCAAACAAGTCCTATTAAATGGACACAAAAAGTCACTAGCTGTTATTAATCAGGTCATGCTACAATTTTTTCTCATACAACTTTCTATAATCACATAAATTGATTGTTCAACTAACTGTACGTATATTTTTGAGCCAGCAGATTTGGTCACATTTTCTGAAGACTGATAATAAACTCAGATTTGAAGCAAACTCCATGAAAGTCTTTTGTGACAAAGTAGTATGTGTTTCTCTCAATCTATCATTTACATTTAGCAGACGCTTTTGTCTAAAGCAACTTACAGTAATTCATACACTGATGGCGGTGACTGCCATGCCGACCAGCACACCAAGAGCAGTTTGGGGTTCAGTATCTTGCCCAAGGACACTTCAACAAGCAGACCAGGGGAATTGAACCAGTAACACTGACACTGGCTCTACCCCTGAGCCACAGCTGCCATCACAGAAAATCATGGGAACTCAAGACTGCCATGATATACAGTTTCTTTACAAGTATACATAAGCTCTTGACTGTGACTGTATGTTCTAAAGGAGAAATGCTATGCTAATTTTTGGGTTCTAATTCTATTTTGGGCTACTACTAGAACATGTTGATGTTCTGTATCCCCCCTCTGTCTGAAAATGCTCTGTTTTAGCTCCTATCTCTTTAAAGCCCGCCCTCATGAATACAAAGTCTCCTTTGATTGGTCTACTCACACAGGCCTGACCCCGCATCGCTAACAACAACAGAACAGCTGTGCTAAATCAATTCTGACCTACCAAACTGACCACTAAGTGTAAATCCTGCAAATGTGTGACATTGTGACGTAGTGTGATGTCACAAAGTCACAGAATTAAAGGCAAGACTAGTGACAACGTGTTTCAGGAGCGTTTTTTTTTTCTGTGGATGAGTTGAGCTTCTGTTGGTGTTGACTTTGACCTTTTTAACAAACAACAACATATAAAACACGGAAGGAAAGGAAAGAAATGAAATAGCATGATATGTCTCCACTGATATTAGCAGGGTTGGTACTCTTGAAACAATACGATTCAGGGACTTTTTAGACATCTTTCAACGTCAAATTAGTGATGAAGTGCCAATAGTTCAAATAGATGTTCACATATACCACTGCAACCCAGCAAAGTACTCAAGGGTGTTACTTTGTGCTGACAAGTGGTAAGAACATACTGTAGGGGCTCAGGTGGAAAAAACATTCAAATGGTATTCAATATGTGCAATTTTGGGTAATGTAACATGGAGATAGTATGACGTCAGAGTACATTATTACGTCCGAAAAAATTTCATAATTGAAATTAATTTAATTTAATTTGTTAGTTAACATTTCTTGGTGCAAGCAATTTTTTAGCACATTTGTAACAAATCAGCGGTGGGGACATTTCTGCAGCGTCCCCAATGCACCTATGATCACTACTGAGTCCTACCTCTGCTCTTCACTCTGGTTTGTAGATGCACGGTAATGCTCTGTTCCTCATCATTATATTGGGAGTCGGTGGAAGCTTTCATAATGGCTACCACAATACTGGACTGAGTTCTCCCTCACCGGTGAGAAACATCACTTTAACCATCTTTTTGAAGAGAGAAGCAAAAAACAAAATGTAATGTTCTTGAAAACCTTCCCTGCAGTACATACAGCGCTTCATCAACAGCAGTTGGTATGACAGATATAAAGAGCCTCCGCCTCCGCAGACGATCACCATGATCTGGTCCCTTATTGTTTCCCTATATGCTGTCGGGGGACTCTTTGGTGCCACCACTGTTAAATTTGTCTCAGGCAGGCTGGGAAGGTGAGTAAAAAAGCTCTAATGCAACATTCAAGTCCTACTGCCTGAAAAGACTTGAAGTGACATGTGTTCCGTCATCAGAAAAAAGGCGATGATCGCAAACAGCTTTGTTGCGATCATGGCAGCAGTGATCATGCTGATGAGTAAAGGTGCCAAATCATATGAGATGATTATTGTGGCGAGGATCCTGCATGGCTACACGGCAGGTAAGCCATATTCTGTGTCAAGAATAATGCAGTCATGTTTTTACTTGACTGATTAACATTATCTCATGACCTGCAGGTTTGGGATGGAGCACCCATGTGATATACCTGGTAGAGATTTCACCCAGGAAGCTAAGAGGCATAGTGAGTATGACCTCAGTGATCTTTGCGTCACTTGGCAAACTGTCTGGACGTTTCTTTGGACTAAGGTATGTATACAGAGACAGCAGTTTCTTTTTTTCTGATTATTTTACAGGAAACGAGAGCTTGATATCAATGGAATGCACAAAATATTATTGGCAAACCATGTTCTACGGTAGCATTGTGGGATTCCTCAGGGGTCACGTCTTGGACCCTTTCAGTTTTGATTATATATGCTCCCCTTGGGTCACTTGACCAGCCGTTTTGGTTGTGTTTTTTATCCATGTTAGGCTGACGACACTCAGCTTTACTTCTCTGTTGAGCCGGGTGATGTCTGTACTCTAATCACTTTGTAAAATTGCCTGGTAGAGATTAGAAACTGGATGTCTCAAATCTTACCGACTTCTGTTCTTTTAGCTAAAGGGAGTTAGACATGTTAGAGAAGAAGAAAGTTTTGAGAATTGTGCAAAAAGAGCTTCAGCTCAGTATGAGGAAGTGTGTATAAAGATGCAGTAAGAAACATCTAAACTCAGACGCAAGACTTAATTTTGTTCTTGTTTTGTTTTTTTCTTTCAGTGAGATCCTCGGTCGTGAGGAGCAATGGAACATCGTCCTCTGCATTCCTGCATGTTTCTCCGTGCTTCAGGTTATAGCGTTGCCTTTTCTTCCTGAGGCTCCCAGATACTTATTCATAGAGAAAGGGGACGATAAGGCTTGCAAAAAAGGTTTGTATAATTCCCAAAATTCATGCAATATGTGACCAAACAGCATTTTAGTGCTAAATATCTTGTTTAGAGGAAAAACATCCAAGGGTTAATTCAATTCATATTGTTTCAAAATGATAAAGGTGCAACATGAAAGAATTGACATCATGTTTCATTCTTATTCAAAACAAATGGGGGAAAGCATATCATGAGAAAGAACTAGCTGCTGCTAACTGTTGCTACCATTAGCTACTTAGCTCAGTTAGCCATGCAGTCAGCAGTCCAGGCTGGGAGCTTGGATATTACAGTGTTGTGTGTTGGTTTTTACTCTGCTAGCACAGGAGCTTTGGACCAGGATAGGTCAGGGGAATGCTGGTTAGCATGCTAACTTAAGTCTCTGCAACACAATACGTGGATGTCATGATGTGTTTTCTTCACATTCTGCTGATGTAAAACTTTAGTTAACTTTTGAATGTTTTCAATAAATTATTACATATTGAACCTTTAAGAGGTGTTTACCTGTGACAGTGTATGTTGTGGTCTACACACATATGTTGGATCATAGAGCACTTTTATCACACCCATTCAATTTTATTTGAATTTGAATGTTTTGTATGTAAGCAAACGAGCACATTTCTCAATATATAAATATTTGTCTTTGGGCTTCTCCTCTCAGCTCTCCAGAGCCTGTGGGGCAAAGGTGACTACAAGGAGGAGATGGATGAGATGTTGGCTGAGCAGGTGGCCATTGACAGTGCCCCACCAAAAAGCCCTCTGGAGCTCCTGAGGGACAGAAGTATCCGATGGCAACTCATGACCACGTCCTTCATCCAATGCTGCAACCAGCTGTCGGGCATAACTATGGTGAGGATGGAAACATTTTATTTTGTGCTAGTATTTATTAAGATTCTCAAAGTCAAACCAATTTGCCTCTCCTTCCCAGCTCAGTACCTTCTCTTTTGACATCTTCCTGGAGGCAGGTATACCGAGAGACCAGATCCGCTATGTCACTCTTGGTCTTGGAGTATCTGAAATAATCATAACCATTTTCTGTGTGAGTAACTAAATTAGTTTGTACCTCAGCTCTTTAGAGTGTCTCCACATGTTGGTACAGTATATCTTTTCTTGACACTGAAACAATGGAGAAATTGTTATAGAATTCTTGGTTGTTTAGTTCAGCCATTATTAACATGTTCCTGTATATCTTACATTACATCCCACCAGAAACACACTGACAAATGGTAAAAATCCAGTATAATTAGTTATGACCATGACCAGCTAATTAACCTACAAGCTAATCCAGGCTGTCACCTTGAGTCCGTTGCTGCGTGCACTCCCAGGGCGAACTCTTCTCACTACAACATACTGTATGTGACACATTTTGGTGTAATTACAGGATAACTTCATCCAAAAATGAAAATATCGTCATTATCTGCTCATCACTTTGCAGAAAGTCAGAGGAAGTTTTCATAGTCAACCCTGTACATATCTCTGGTAACACTATCATGTGGGTGTCGGCTGGCTAAGCTGTATTGAAATGATTGACACACAGGATGTGCAAACACAAGAACCAGAAGCATAAAAATTAAATGACATTTTGGTTCACGTTCTGTAGGGCATCATTTTAATGGACACTATCTAGTATCTAATGGCCTTTAATGACTCGGTTTGGAAGTGTTAGAGGAAATGACAGACAGAGAACATTATCTTAGAATATTTTGAAATTATATATATATAAAAGATGTAATTACTACCATATTTTGTTGACCTCTCTCTCTCAGGGACTGCTGATTGAGCACACTGGCAGGAGGCCTTTGTTCTGGGGGGGTTATGGAGTCATGTCTGCCACCTGGGTGTGTGTCACTGTCGCACTCAGCCTGAAGGTAAACCTGTTACCTTTGAAAACTGACACAGATGTAGCTATGATAGAAGCTGGAAGCTACGCATTTGAAAGGGTTGCTTCAACTACAAAAGCATATTTTCACATATTTTGGTACCCATGCAGCCATGCAAGCAGCTTGAGTTCAATCTACATATGTGTAAAGGCAGGAACCGTTGGACGTCTGAAGCGTTTGGAAGAGGTCGGGAACAAATCTGTTCTGTGTGTACAGCTGCGTTAGGAACCGCGCGGACGTCGTCTGACCCGTTTCAGCATGCGCAGTCTGAGGAGGTGGGCTGTCGGACGTCTGAGCCATTGGATTCTCTGATTGGTTGTGTGCCAGCTGCAAGACCATTCTGATTGGCGGTGTGCTAGCGAATCAGCGCGGTGTGTGGGAGGGACGGAATACTGTGCGCGCTTTGTTTTTCTATACACTCCGTTCCTTCATTCACTGTTTTCATGTTTTGGAGTATTAGCGCTTAGACCAGCTGTTATGTCCGTTCAGGACGAATTAACCTGTGTTTGTTTGGTAAATGCCTCGCTGCATGTTTAGTATGCAGCTGTTTTTGTCTGAAATAGTTAAGTTTCGTTTTGATCGAAAGTAAAGAGAGTTGCGTGCATAAACCTCTCGTCCAGCGTCTTATCTATACACAACACTAGCGCCACCCGCTTACTGCATCTCGCGCAAGCGCAGAACGTACACGCTACTATGGGGTTGGCAGCACGTCGAAGCGGTGTGTTCAATGCAACTTTTCTGCCGAACGGGTCAGACAAGAGGCAACAGAGTGGTCGGATAAGGCAGTTGGACGTCTGGGCGGTGTCTCTGTGATTCCTGTCTCTAACCACATACATTGGAGGTGAATGGAAATTCTGTCTGTGGTGCTCACAGCATTGAAAAAATACAGGAACATTTCTTCCCAGAGGCAATGTCCTGGTAACTCTGAATAATCCATGGATTTCAGAATGAACAGTCTTCACTTGAGTTCACTAAGAAAGGTCATTGTCCCTGTGAGAATCAGAATTTAGATTACATAGACCATTCACACGGCAGCCATTTTCCTCAGAAAATGGTGGGAAGGAAGCTCAAATTATAGGATAATGTCATACTGCTGTGTTCCAGGTTGCAGGTTGTATAAACACAGAAAAAAAATTGTTCTAGAAAAAATAGAAATCTAGCAAACCATTTCACCACTTCATGATTGATCAGCAATTGAAATGACAATGGATAGTGAAAATCTGATGGGACATTGGTCCAGACTCAAGGTGAAACAACATGAATGACCGAAGGGAAACGCACTGTATGGAATCAAATGGTAATGTTAGCTGCAAAGTGGTTGAATGCTAACGTCAGCTAACAGAGTACCAATTAAGTTGTTCTAACTTAAAATATGGCCCATCATCCCTCCAGATTTACACTTTACATTATTTGTTTTAGTTGCTGATCAATTCTGAAGAAATTTAAACAATTTGTCAGATTCCCTACGTCTTTATATCGGACAGCCTAGAACACAGCAGTGTGAAATTATCCCAACAGTCAAACATTCCACCCTGATTGCAACATTGGAGGAAAATGGTGGCCATGTGAATATGATGTATTGACCTCCACTGTATTGGGGTAGAAAACCTCAGAAAAAAAACACAAAACTAATCACGCATTACATGCATCAGCTATCAGTTCTGTGGTGTGCAAAGACAGCTGTTAAATAATAGCTCTCAAAATACATACATAGCAGGATGCATAAATATGTAAACAAAATTGGCGTCATGCAGGATTCCAGCCAATGGGTTCCATACATTGCTGCTGCTTTGATCATCGTCTTCATCCTCTTCTTCTGCGGAGGACCAAGTATGTGCATTACACACTGCATTATGGTTCACACAGAAGAGATTTCTTTATGCAGACATAATTAATTGAATACCCCGTGTCGCCAGGCGGAGCTGGAGCGACCCTCAACAGTGAGCTCTTCATCCAGTCTGATCGAATGGCAGCATTCGTCATCGTTGGAATCCAGCGCTGGTTATGTTTTGCTGTATTGGGCCTTGTCTTTCCATTCCTCATTGTGAGTGCAACAAAGTTAAATGGGATTTTGATCATCTGACACTGACACTTATTACATTTTGGTGGAATTTCTATTTTTCATGAATATCTTAGTTCTAGCATTCAGTCACTGACTGAAGTCAGTTTACTGTCTCTAAGCCTAAGTCCAACTATGTGAAAAAGTGTCACAACAAATAGGTGCCAATGGACTCCCAAAACATATTCCATACTCCTAAATCAATTCTTTCCTATTGGATTTTGGTGGGATTTCTACTTTTCATGAATATTTTAAACATGAAGCTTACTCTAACCTCAAACATCTTCACCCTCCTTATCCTCTGTCCCCAGAATGCCCTGAACTCGTACTGCTTCTTGCTGTTTGCCTTCATCTGCCTCCTGGGTTGTCTTTATACCTTTTTCCTCCTGCCCGAGACTAAAGGGAAGACCATGCTGGAAATACATGAGGAGTTTAAAGCCATCACTGTCTGTGGGAAGTCCTTCTTAGAAGAGAAGACAGAGGAGACCAAGTTATAAGGCAATACAAATACACATGTTACAAACTGTTATTTTTTGTACTGCAAAAGCATCAGTTTACAATAACTGTATCATAAAACGTACAATAGAGGAAGAACTCGAGACAGACATGAACTCTAGCATTTTATTTCTTATTGATATTATCGCCATGCCATGTTATTCTGTCATTTCTGTAATTCTCAGTTCATCCTTGTTCCTCAGCAGAGTTGTGTTTTTATCAGGGAGATATTTTTAAGGAGATTTTCACAACAACACCTCAACAGCATCGTCTCCTGTCACTCAACATATAAATATTTTGGCCATAACCATTACACTTTTCTCAAAAATCGCAGGAGTTTGGGGGGCGTTTTCCCATTCATCCTTATGGGGACATTGTCATCTGTGGCTCTGATCCTGCTCAGCAGGTGTCCTGTGTCAGCTAGAGTGTGTGACATCATCGCTAGAGTGGGGAGTAGTTGGACAAAGCGGAGAAAAAAATTCTCTTCAGCTTGATTTCTATCCAAAATCTTGTACTCCACATAGACAATCTGTACATAAAAATGTAGGAAATCTTGTTGGGTATCAGCTGATGGTCTTATTTCAGATGTAGGACTTACACTTTTGGCTCCTGAAGCCCAGGAGTGACAAGAACTCTGCCAACTCCCCCATAAGGCGTAATGTTAATGTTGAGCCCAAAAGTCTGGAGGAGAGCAGAGGGCAACAGATTTGTCTCTCGCTCCTGAAGCCCTGGAGCAACAAGAACTCTGGCAAATCCCCCATAAGGCGTAATGTTAATGTTGAGCCCAAAAGTCTGGAGGAGAGCAGAGGGCAACAGATTTGTCTCTCGCTCCTGTGCCCTCATTTTTCACTCTACAGAAATAAAAACGACATAGCCGAGTTCAGCATCGTCTCCTGTCACTCAACATATACATATTTTGGCCGTAACCATTACACTTTTCTCAAAAATTGCAGGAGTTTGGGGGGCGTTCTCCTATTCATTCTTATGGGGACATTTTCAACTTGGCTCTGATACTGCTCAGCAGGTGTCCTATGTCAGCTAGAGTGTGTGACATCATCGCTAGAGTGGGGAACATTTGGACAAAGTGGAGAAAAAATTCTCTTCAGCTTGATTTCTATCCAAAATCTTGTACTTCACATAGACAATCTGAACATATAAATGTAGGAAATCTTG
>OMLP01028197.1:0-26303 GCA_900302685.1 Spondyliosoma cantharus
TAGTTAGATAACTACCCACACAATGCGCCTCCTAGCCTAACATTAACACTCTATGGAAAAGTGTTATTTAGGTGTTAGTGTAGTGAACGTAGGCAACTGTGTCCCCTCTAGTCTTTCAACCAATGTTAGCAATTACAAGGGTTAAACTAGTGAGTAACTGGCTAGTTACTATGAATCACTGCACAAGAAAAACAGCAGAATGAATGTAGAGCAGGCTGATGATGAATCAGGAACAGAGTTTCAGCTGAGGCGTTGACAATGTCAATTAGCAATTTTGTTTGGAATAAAGATGTCATGAGCATTGCAGTTCTTTGTTTTAGGATGCATTGCAGTTGTAACCTATGAATCTCATCATCATGCTGGTTATTTTGAAAATAAATGTTGGATTTGCATAATTAAAGGTGTCAAGATGTTATTCTTCAAATGTTACCCAAATGTTCTTTCTTATAAGTTTGATATGTGTAATGGATATAAAGATGACATTTTATTCATTGATGCATTATTTTGAAATACATTCAGGAAACTCAGAAATCCAGTACAGATGTAGTGCAGGTTGAGGAAGCAACAGTTGGACCATCAGGGCTTCAGGTGAGGTCTATAAATGGTTCTGTGATGAGATGTCAGCATTGAAAGTGAAGAATGTTTGGGTTTTATTACATCTATATTAGCATTTTTTTATCATGTTGTTTTTTTTCTCTCTTTTTTTGAATGACAAAGTTGGTTCCATAAAGCCTAAACCTTGGCTATTCCCTTAATATACAAAAGTTCTTTCTAAAAAGTTGAATAAGTGTAATGCATATAAAGATTACATTTTATTCATTGATGCATTATTTTTAAATATATTCAGGAAACTCAGAAATCCAGTACAGATGTAGTGCAGGTTGAGGAAGCAACGGCTGGACCGTCGGGGCTTCAGGTGAGGTCTTAAAATGGTTCTATGATGAGACACTACCTTGTCTTATTAGGTTGCTGGGCAGTTTCCCTACCAAAGCTGAGCTAAAAATATACTTCTACTTTTAGAATTTTTGCTTGGAAAAATTACCAAACCAATTGGTTATCGATTATCAAAAATGTTGCAAATAAATGTTCTGTTGTTCAATGAATTAACTGATCGTTGCAGCTCTAACTCAAAGTAACTTGGACTGAGCTTATTTAAGTCACACTATAACTTCAGAGTGGTCAAGGACGAAAATCATTTACAGGAAAAGGGACACAACATTTCTGCAAATATGTTGTGTTATTATTATTTGCATAATAACAAGCAAAGACAAGTTAAAACAAAGCATGAACATAAGGTTTGGATGCAGGCCTCACATAAAGAAGGGAAGGGATTTATCATCATATTCATGATTTTTATATCGTTATTTCTATTCTAAAAGGGTAGTCCTTAAAATTATCATGAAATCCAATCTCATCGTTGGCATATTTAATGTATTTATATTCTTTAACTACCTCTTTATACAGATGTTTTATTTGTCAGTGGCTGAGTCTGCCAGAACTCTTGTATCGGTAGTATGAAACAGTTCTGTTACAGCCAGTAATCATGGGCACATTTAATTATATTTACTGTAAAACTTCCCACCATGTCCATATTGCTACCTTCTTTGTCTGTGAGCTTTTTTTTTTAAGTTATTGGACCACTTTAAGTTAAGGTATTGAAGGTCTTATGAGATCTGTTTGAATAAAAAAAGAAAAGGAACAATGCCAACCATGTCATCTTAATTTAAAAAAAACATTCAATATATTCAATGAAATACAAGGAAACTGAAATAATATGTAGATAGAGATCTAATAAAAGTAGACTCTAAAAACTCTTTGAGTTAAGCTCCTGAAGCTGGTCGCTCTGAAGCTAAAGCGTGGACCTGGTAGTCCTCATGTGTGGTGGCTCGGGCTGAGAGGTTGTGGGGTCTGCCGGCAGTGCCAGCGGGAATCGCAGGGGGCACAGGAGCCTTGGAGGTCCTGGTTTTACAGCGCAGCAGTTCACAACGTACACACCGGCCCCCGCTCTGCTACGACTGGAGTTTGTCACTTGCAGATTTATATTCCTCTCTATTAAAGCTCCTTTACAAGCCCACCGAGATTCCTGGAGATGTGGAGAGGGCGAGGGCGAGAGAGGGAAACGCATAAGGAGAGGCATGAAATGAAAGAATAAAGCATGTGAGACACCAGGAACAAAGCTCGGTTTAATGACTGTGAGAGAGTCGGGGGAAAGTGCGTGTCAGTGTCAGTTCACAACGATGTTGAGTCTGAGCCTCACAGATCCATTTAGTGGCTCGCCAATCAGTGTGGAACTAAATCATTGGTGTTTAAAGGAGAATTTACATGTAACCCTCCATGTGAAAGAGAAGAACACGTCAAGACCGTATCTCGAGTCCAGTCTGGGTCTTTGAAGTTTGTTTAAAGCATTTTGAAGTAACTAAATAACAGTTATAAAAGCAGATTTAAAGCAGAGGCGTATTGAAAGACAGTATGCAGCTCATTAAACGGGCCAAGGAGGGCTGATGGTCACAACGTACATGTTTCTGTGATCGCCTGAAAACAAAGGCAACTGAAGTGTGCAACTAACTGTCCAAAACCCCAGGTATATTGGTGACTTTTTGATTAAGAAAGCGTTCAAATAAACATTCAAAATAAATCTAAACACTTATTTACTACATATACCAAACTGCATTTCCAAAGAGAATTAAAAACAAGTCAGTCAGGCCCCTCTGTCATGGAGGAACACCTCAGAAATCAGCACTGAAATGTGTTTTGAGCTTCAATGAGCTGGCATTTATTTCAATCAATCTAATGACCTGCACCGAGGAGGATGTGTTGGTTGGTTGGTTGGTTGGTTGGTTGGTTTGTCAGCAAGATTACAAAAGAATCTACTGAACGAATTTATAGTTCTGAACTTTTTTTTGTGATGGAGAAAAAGTTATATGGAGTCAAATGAACCATTGTAGCTCTTTGTTTCAGCTTTTTCTCTCCCACAAACTCAAAATACTGTCTTCAACTGACCATGGTGCACTTGCTATGATATGGCCTGTTTTAAGGGGGTCGCCCTCAGTTTGCAGCCATCAAAGTAAATGACAACACTTACGACATATCATGATATAATGAAATCTAAGACAATATACAGTCTCATGTCATGATAACGATATGATATCGATTTATTGCCCAGCCTGACTTTGAATTTTTGTTGACTTTGAACCAGCAGTTGATTCACAATGAACACAGTGAACAGTCTCATCAACTGCACTTTTCCTTTTGCCTTTCATGGGAGTCTGACTTTCTTGACTCGTGATATCCAAATGAAACTTAATTTATGTCATCTTCTGTGGTAGCCTGAACCCAGAAGTATCCACATCCTCGTAAAATCACCCTGGGAGCTTCCACAATCCTGTTTTCCATCCTGTCCGCTCATTTCTCGGTGGTCCTATACATCTCTGTAATTACAGCCTGAAGAGAGGAGAGAGCTTCTTTCCTCCACAACCGAAAAACTGAAGTGAATGATCCTGTTTGCATTGCCACATTTGACGCTTCACTTTATTTAAAAACTTCACGGAAACAAATACCAGGGCTCTGACTCCGGACGACAGAATGTAGTTTAACCTGGCTTTAATTTTGTGGAGAGAAGGCACCAAAAATATACACGACCGCAAATGTCAACGCTGACACAACAAAATTCGTGACTTATTCCCTTTTGTGGTTCTCGGTGAAGAGAGCGTAAACTTACAAAAGCAAACAAAAAGTTAGCTGGTAACTTGGAAGGCCTTTTTCCGGATAAACCTCAGGCTTGTAGCTTTTCCTTCTGTCTTCTGGTATTTGGTGTGTAATTTATTTGAAATTTTGCACACAGTTTTGTGTGCACAATGTCCTGTTTATTCGTGTATGTTTTAGATTTTTGCTATTTTTTGCGGTCTCATGTTATCTAAGGTGACCAGATTTCTGACATGAAAAGTCAATATGTCATTAAATATCCAATATTATGTTTTGTCAGAAAAGTTTACAGCACCACAGTGTGTTGAGCTATGGTAAACAAAGGGACACTTGGCAAAGAAAACGACCAGTCTACAATGGCACAATACAGTGTATTTATTTATCTATCAGCCTATATACATGACAGAGAAGATGGATAGCAACACTACCAGACATGTTATAAGAATGATATAAGAAGACTCATAAGTAGCCCTGTTTTCAGCTTTGTGACAATGCATTTTCACGAGTAATTTACATTCCAAATTACATTACACATTCACAAGTAATTTATGCTTCCCTTCCCTTTCTCCTTCACCGTTCTTCAAATCCAGTCTCGCTCCGCTCCTTCCTCTCCCTTCTACCTAGACAGTTGTGTTGTGGCTTCACTTGAAACTCCTTTTAGTTCTGGCCAAGTTTAAAATTTGTAAGAACGGTAATATAAAGCTGCTGTGGTGAGCTGCCCTTTCCATTCGTGACGCGTTTGAGATGTCAACCATAGACTCTCGCGCTCTGTCTTTATGTCACTTTTGCGCTTTGTTTTTAAGGCGCAGGACGTTTCTGGGGACAGCTCTGGCCAGACAATCACCGTTTTTGGTGACCTATCCCTGGGTCATCAGGTCAAATATTTGTCTCACTCAAACAGCAAAAAATGTATAGCATCTGTGATCAGTATTTAACATTTAACAAATGGTTAAAAACACACTGTAATTTAACTATAATGTAGTTATCAACAGATATAAGGACATTTTAATTTGTCAACAACTTCCTCTAAGAAGTACAATTGAATATTGATACAGCTGTGTTTGACTCTATTCTCATTATTATTCTCATTATTATCTGTTTATACATCATTAACATTAAAGTGTGTTATAAACCATTTATTAAATCTTAACATGTTGTTTATGAATGCCACATAGTGTTGCTGATTTCCAACAACGCAGAACCTAAAGGAACAATATGTGCAGTTCTGCTTCTGTACACAAGAGGGCGCTGTCTCCCTTTCTCACTTGAAAACCAAAGCATTCCCTCACAGGCCTGTTCTGGCTTTCCTCTGTGCGGGAGATTAATGAAAGGTGTATAAATTCACAATTCATCAGCAGCGCCTATGTGAAGAGAGGAAGAGGTGGAGACGAGCTGCATGCATATGGAGGAGAGGCACGATGAGCATATGGAGGGGAGGTGTCCTGTCATCTCTTCCTCCTCCTCCTCATCCTCCACTGCTCTCGCTCCTTTCGTCCTTCCTTGAAGCCAGCCACCTGCATTATGACAAAAATCTGCATCCCTGTCAGCTGGTTTCCATCAGTTTGTATCAACAAAAAAAAATAAAACAGGCAGGTTGTGTAGGAACAGCGTGGGGGACATGTTTCACAAACCCCCACATTGTCACATCACACACTTTTCCCCGCATTCTCCCGATCGCGATCTGAGCGGGCATGCTGAATCACTGCGCCTAAAGATAGACTCTCATTTGCTGCCACAGCATGGGTCAAGCTGTGCAAGATAAAGGTGACTCAAAAGTCACGCGGCGGAGTTAAAAAGTTCAACAGCCTGTTTTGCAAAGCAGAACAGGCAGGCATATGGCCGTCCTGTCCTCCCACCTCGAACCCTCCTGAGAAATGGTGTTTGTCAGAGTAATAAAGCTGTCCCATAACCCCATAACCTCTGTAATATTCATGATCCAAAGTTTGTGCCTCGAGGGACAGCTTGATAAGTGTTAGACCCGCGTCTGTTCCCAGGCTCAACCATAACAAGTGCATTGTCTACCTGGGTTACCATGGGACGAGCTAGTCCAGACTCCCGGCTTGTTAAAACACACTCCTCATTGGTTGAGGACAGGCGCTCATACAGAGCTGTCCTCCTCTGTTTACTGATGTCACAGGCTGGATGGAGCCCATAATAGGCAATGGCTCATCTCAACATTACGACTGTTTACGAACGAGTTGAAAAATGACACTTTTATTGCCCGCTGCCACGTCCCTCTGTCCTGCCGTGCCCCGGCCTGTCCTACCTGGTCCTGTCGTATCAACACAGCACTTCTGGGAGAAAATAAGTCAACAAGGAGACAGAGAGAGGAACACACAACAGAGAGGGGGAGGCTATCTGGACAATGACAGGTTTAACGCAGTATCTCATAAACATGCATTAATCAGAGCAGAGCGCTGGTACAACCGCTGTGGCATACAAATCAGGACGGAGAGAGGAGGAGACGGAGAGACTGGTGGAGCGATGATTCACACTTTGTGCTCCGGTCAAGTTGTGTCCTCGCCAAAGTCATCCACTGTGGTTTTGACAACCGAGAGAGGCACAAACACAACAAGCAGCATCAGCAGCATCGTTATCAACATATATCAAATCATTCTTGAGGAAAATGACACATTTCAGTGAAGCTTACTGTGTAAACAAGTCTGATCTACTGGAATAGACCTAATCTTGAGTCACACTGCAATGCTATTATCTCAAATCAAACATATGTACAATATGATGAAAACTGAAAGCTTTTTTGAAAAAGTCCTGTTCCATGTAGCCGAAATGTTACTGGAACATTTGTTTTTCGTCATCATTTCCTCACTCTGCCCACATTTTCCATGTCCGTAACACTTTACTTTAGGTTATACATATTAACCATTTACTAGCTGCTCATTAGCATGCAGATTAGTAGCATAATGGCTTAGACTGCAATAGAGTATGAAGGCAAATGCCTTCTGTTGATCATTTTGTTATGAATTCAGTGCAGAAAAATATTACATTACAAGACCAAAGAGAAATAGCACTACCAAAGAAAAAACCCTTTGTTTAGGGTTAAGAAAAGATTGGGTTTTGCTTAAAATTTCTGTTTTGGTCGTCACAAACAAGTCTTAACGATTTCAGGTTTCTGTTGTCACAAAAAAGGATTCGTCCCAAAATATCCAGTGGTTTCACACTTTCAAATATTGAAGTGCTGCAGAAGAATAGACAATATTTACAAGCGTTATCACAGAAAAAATATTAGTTTTGTCTTAACTTCCCATTAAAGGCTATACTGGCCTATACTGAGTAAAGAATATTAAAGGAGCAGTTCCCCCCCAAAATGGAATTTGTACTCACCCTCATGCCGAATGAAAGGCGGGTGAAGTTTCGTAATCCACAAAACATTTCTAAAGCTTTTTAAAAAGTATTGTTTATGCATAAAAAAAAACAAGTGGTAAACAACAAATGAAAATGTCTCCATACAGCTCGTCTGGTGTAATCCAAGCATCTTGAAGCCCTGAGATCCAAAATTGATGTTAGTTAAACCCTTTTGAAGCTGAAATCTTCACTGTTAATGATAAAAGAATTAGCATTACTGTCTGACGTGGGTGTCGGGTGTAAATAATGCCTTTTAAATTAAATTTGGGATATCAGGGCTTCCAGAGTCTTGGATTCTTGTTGTATGGAGCCATTTAATATTTTTGATTAATTAATAATATTTAATTAATATTTATGTCAATTCACCATCTACTTCAACAAAATAAAGATAAAGATATCATCATTTTAATGTGAAAATGTTTCATATTGTCTATAAAAACAGAAATGTGTATTGGTTAAAATCCACCATCATAACTGAATGTCTTGAATTTGTTCTGTCTGACAGTAAAGTGTAAAGGACACACATGAACCACATAAAACATATTAAAATGACATAAACTGCAGTTGTGAGATTGCCACAAGATTGTTTGAGATCAAATCTGTGTTCCAAACAGCAGCTGTCAGACTAGAAAAACTAACTTAAGCCCCTATTAGTGGTTCCACGGAATTACATTAACACAGACAGAGCTGAGAGATTGTGAGCGAGTGTTAATGGAAGAAAATAACGGTAATCATAATTACGCATTGTTATGAAATTAAGATTGGAGGGTTACGTTTAGTTGTATTGTGTAGAATACTGCAGCAGTTCTCTTTGTGTCCACCAGAGTGCAGCATTCACTCATTCAGCCTCCCTCTTTCTTTCTATCCAGCCTGAGTGTGGCTGCAGGGAGCTTCAGCGGCCCCACTGAGAAGCTCTGTTATGTTATCACAGTCTGAGCTATTTATAAAAGTCCTGATTCAGCTCCACTGATGTTTCCATTCTGAAACCAAAAAAAAAACCGAGAACCTAAAGGAACAAGGCACGCTCAAAGTCACACTACGAGTAGACACCAGATTGGAGTGGTTCTTGTAAAGTCGTCACTACATAGATGAATGATCACTTTGAACGAATCTACCAGTGCAGCTGCAGTTAACTGTTTTCAAAACAGGAATTATGTTTCAGTAAATTTCTGTATTTACCAGTGTGTGGAGTGTTATTCGTCTTGCACTCTGCCTCTGCTCCTGCTGTGAGGGAGTCACAGCGAGGTGAATAGGGTTCCTGCCGTGATAGAGAAATGCCAAATGCCTTCTGTTGCTCATTTTTGTTATGATTTCAGTGCAGAAAAATATTACACAACAAGACGAAATGAATTTCAGGAAAGTAACCTTACCAATAACTTGAACTGCATGTCTTTTTTTCTCAGCTCTATGTTTGATTGGATCTATGAGCATCACCAATTTTTTCTTTTCTTCTTTGACAAAAATTCTAATTTTTCTGTCTGAATACATCTTGCTGACCTCAGTACTGATAGCCCCGCTAGCATCAGGTAACTCTCTTATGTGAGAGACAGACAGACACATTGTTGGTTCTTTCAGTCTGATTAACCATCTACATTTCCAACTGCTTTTTATAAGATACATATGTGTCCAACTACTTGAAATATTGCTAAAGAGTCCTTGACATGAGTCATGGCTGAAGAGCCATTGCAATGGCTAGCTAACTACTTTCCTGCAAAATCACAGATAAGTTAAAGCTTTAATGTTTCTTTATGTTGAAACTTTCCGCTTGTTTGGGCTCAAGTTGCAACTTCTCTGTCGTCACTACACGGTACTGATCTACAGGTTAGGTTTAGGCACAAAACCCCTTGGCTAGGGTTAAGAAAATAAAAAAAATTAAAAAATAGTTTTGGTCGCTACAAACAAGGCTGGAGATGTCCCAAGGTCTCCTCAAAAATATCCACTTGTCCAAACTTACAAATGTTGAAAGGAAGTCTTGATCCGTGGTCACTGGCTTGGCATTCTTCTGGGTTACCTGTAAGCTCCTTTGTTCATGTAATTAAATCACTCACCATAAGCGAAACACTATGAATGTCTTCAAGGATGGATTGTCTGAAAGTGTGCGCTATTATCCCCAGATTTGAACTATTGACTGCTAACCGTGTCTTCACTGGAAGTTTACAACAACTATCAACAATATTACCATTAGCTAACGCCTACCACCATGTCTAACTTTAAAGGTATGACACAACAATTCTCAGAATCTCAGATTCACTCAGTAGGGCATAAAACCAGAAAGGAAAAAAAGTATCCCCCGTTTTCCTAAATGCTAGTTCAACTCAGTTGAGTTTGGTGCCAGTTGATTCAATGAGTTTAAGTGATTGAATAAGTATGATTTTAATCTCCTACATCAGTGTCTGAGCGGGACAGTTTTCACACCCTCTGCTTCCTCTCCCCTCTATCACATACTGTCCTTACCACCTCCTGTTTACTGTCTCCACAATGGAGCATATACAGTCATACTTTCACTCACAATTATTTTTCATTTTGATTTGATTTTTTTGTTTTTTGTTTTAATCTTTCAATTTGATCTTTTTTTCTGTGCTGATAGATAAAGTAAATAAAGAGCTGAGCAGGCGAATGTGTGTTGAACTACGGACTCAGATTCAATCTAAAAGAGGAGAAACGCTCTCATATATTCAAGGACAGAGTTTTGAATGAGGTTCTAGTTACCATGGAAAAAATTTACCTCTGTCCCACAACCAAAAATGAAGCCTGCGGCAACCTAATACAGCCACAGCATTACTCGCTGCAGAGTGGCGTGCCACGTTAATGTGTCATTTGAAACCAAGGGCAGCCTCTGATGAAATAACAAAAGCTTTGAGGATGCTGGTACATTTTCCTCCAGTAGACACATTTTTTTGTATTAGATAGAGGGAACCATGAGAACAACAGGAGCCTTCTTTCATCATCCTTCTGGTTTTCAGGCTTCGTGATATCTTAGCCCCTGTGATTGAGTTGCACAGCTAGTTTATTAAACTCTGCAGCTGTTGTTTGTGAAGGCACCAAGGAAACAGAGGTAATTGATGGACCTATTGAGTTACATTCGCTGCATATGAAACCTCCGTAGCTGAGAAAGTCAAGGATACTAATACGAGCTCAACTTTGCAGCCCAGCTCACTGTCTACACACAGCACAGTCAGTGACGAGCTGAGTTACTACGAGTTGTCATGAATTATTGCTTGTGTGCGTGCGCTAATGTGCATGTACCATACACGTATATACACATGTACACTCGTAAGTATCCAAACGAAAGGTCAGACTCTATAAATACTCAGATTGTTGAACCCACTGTCTTTAGTTGCTCTCTGAACAGTGGACTGTTCACGAACCTGCAAGATTCTCGCTGCAGAGAGGATAAAAGAGCATAAAAGATGTGCTGTCATGTATCTTTTAACACCAAAAGGCTGAGTTAAAAATAACACCACACAAGTAAAATAACACTCAAAGCTCATGTATATGCAAGCCGGTTGTGATGAATCAAGGAAGTTTCTTATTTAAAATTCTTTCTTACTTCTTTGGCCCAGGATTATCTATAGCCCCTTTTCCATACATATGTGCTGGCTTGGTTTGACTTGGCGTGTCAGCACAGCATGGCAGCTACCCGTTTGAAGGCGTGTCTTATACCTATGACAGCCTTGTCTTGAGTTGTTGATGTTTGAATATATAAAATGTTAGATTAGAAGATTAAACGTAATGTGAATAAAACTTTCCATCATCTGTGAACTTTTCTGTCTGAGTATGGTCAGATAGATTTTTATCAGCAGTGGTTGAGTGAGTTTAAATTAAATTACAAGTAAATAACATTTCCCTTCAACTTTAGTTGGGAGTCAATATTACATCGGACAGTGGAGGTCTCCTCTGCGGATCGCTGTTGCAGTCTGGTTGATAAACATGAGTGAAGAATCAACAAATGAGCTCTGAGCTCTCCATCCGTCAGCAAGCAGTCCTGTATCAGAGCGGAATCCAAAGAGACTCCGGTTGTTTATTCTTCCAGAAGGTCTGGCTCTGCAGCAACCAGGTTTTGTTTTGTTTTGATTGAGCGGCCCTTGACGGCAGAAATGACATATTGTGTGTTGAAAAGTAGTGCCATCTTTAGCACAGCTGTTGGTAGCTACTTGATTTTTCTTGCCGCCTACCATTTGTTGTTTAAAAACGGAGCGCAGATGGTAAAATGGATCAAAAAGGGGAAGCTACCATTCATCCCTGAATGATGGCGAAGCCCATCTGACGTCACCGTTCATCCATGGCATAGCATGGTTTGACCTGGCACAGCCTAAAGTGCTGATGGGAAAGCCCCATATCATGTGCTATGTATTAATTTTCTTTTGTCTAACTGTTTCCCAAGCAGAAAAAATAACCATTTGTGTTTGAAGGGTGAGTTAAGAGGTCTAACAGTTCCTTGTCAAACAACCCCTGTCCTGAACAGCAAGCCATTCACAAGTTCAGAGGGGACTGACTCTGGAAAACATTATGTACATGATGTATCTTTAAACAATGGGGGTCAAATAACAATCAGAGTTGTATCCACGAGGACATTTTGGGAAACTTTAAACTCAGAGCTCTTAATGTCTTAATTTCCCTGCCAACTGTTTAAGCATCTTTGTGTCAAAAATTCTCTCAGTCGCAAACTAAATGTGAGACTCCGTCATCCATCAAAATTGAACATTATAACAGTGTGTGGCTTTGACTACTTGTGTGAGCACTTAGCAGATAAGTGCTCCAGTAAAACGGGGTCTAAATTATTGTTTGGGTTTGCCAGGCCCCCCACAGTGCAGCATAGTAGGTGGGTTAAATGTGTCATGAAGACTATGGCGGGGGGTTTTCCCAGGGTACAAAAGTAGATGGAAAGATGAGGAGGAAGGGGGACGGGGGGTTGGGGGGGCTGCTTTCTCTTGGCAAGGAGAGAGGAGGGCGACCGAGCAGACAGCTTTCATGATACCTAGAGACAGTGAATGTTTAAACTTCCACTGGGGTTTACTTAGATCAGCAGTGGCAAAGCAGGAGGGTTGCCCGGGGGTCCTTGAGAGGATGAAAACTCCTGTGAAGATGTTTTTTCATTTTGATATCATAAAATTGACCAAATGAATACCACAGTGACTCAGAAATATCTTTGGTCACGGTTTGGTAATACAGATTGCTAAAATCAAGGTGTCTTCTATCTGGTCTGAGAATGTCATTTTCTCCACCAATTTGTAATTCAGCGAAATGACACAGCTCAGCGATTTCCCCTCAGGCTGGTGGTGTGACCAGCCTCTCTTCATATGCAGTTTGTGGGGATATAGCAAAGCGAGGTCAGCGATTAAAAAGAACTTATCTGGAGCAGAAGAAAGAGATGAGTAGCAGTGTAGAAATAAGAGGCCGCTCAGTTGCACGCATCACCCAAATTCACTGGTGTGTCTTCAGATTTTGGGACACGCTCGGCTTTACGCAGTGGCAACCGGGATGTTGTTGATGCTTGACAAGCAGTATCAATATTTCCAAGAGATAACTCACAGTCCTAAAGGTTTTATTGCAAAGGAAAACCCTCAAAATAGGCTTCAGCTGAGGACGCTGAGGTTATGTTCCCTCTACAGTTTTGCGTTGGCTTCATTTTTAAACTGCGGAGGTTGCCGCTTAGTCATAGTTGATATTCATTTATGATGCATTTCAAAGGTAATGTTTCCATGTAAACTAGGACATCAAGTCCTCATGAACAACTCTGACAAAAAAAGGCATCCAATGTTTATGAAGTCATGACTTAATGAAGGAACCAGAGCTGTGTACTGGCTGACTGGAATAACTTACTGGGGCACTTAATCCAGTCATCGTTCATTTTTGCTATGTGGGGTCAAAACGTCTGCCGCTGTGAAACGGGTCTATACATGTACAGGACAGAAAAAGAAAGTCATGACAGAAGCCCATTAGGTCAGTAGGCCGACAGAAATATCCCTAATCGTGAACTCGCAGCCACTTGACACCTACATTACTTATTTAACATTAGTCATATCTGAATGTATTTGGGGTGTAACTGCAGCTGACTTTTCGATACAGCTGTTCTCATGGCTTCAGCTGTTATTTAAATCAAAGCTGTTTCAAGTGTCCATGAATATATGATATCATCCCTGCGTATGAATCATGAGGCAAATTAGTGCTATTACTCGGCCATGAACGAGTACCTAAATGAAAACGACATGTTTAACGTTCTGATTAAATTGACTCTCATTGCTGCTGTAGCTCCACCACAGAGTGTCCGACATATGGCGTGGAGTCCCCATGCTGAGCACTGGCCTGTCTCTCGCGCAGTGGTCAGTGTGCAGCTAATGTGTAACAAGACATGACACTTCAAAAGTCCAGTATGTGCCACGAGCGATAACAGCAGCACGCTCGCTCTGCAGGCTTGTGGACTCAGCAGCTCTGGATGACAGCGTGTTTTTATTTCGCGCAGAGTCGTCGTTTGCTATCACTTCGATCTCGCAGAGTGAAATGTTTTTCTCGGTTTGTGTCCTCTCTACGAGTTCCTTGTCCTTCCCTTCCCTCGGCTCCGCCGCAGGTGGCATATTTGCATCTGCACACAGCTCGTGTCATGCCCAGAGATGTCCTGTAATCTCCTCGTTGGCTGTGTGAAACGGGCCATGACCTCTTCTGCTCTCACCTTCCATCCACCTCACTCCATCTCTTGCTGCCCTGCTTGTTTCTCTGTACCTACACTCCCGTTTCTCTCTCTCTCTGTCTCTCTCTCTCTCTCTCTCGCTCTGTGTCTCTGTAATGCAGGAGGATAATTCATACTCACCAGCTAAGAGCTGACTGCAGAGAATCACAGGCCAGAACTCATTTACAGCGACAATACATTACAATGAGGGGGACAGTAGTCACAGCTCATCCTGACTAATCTACATCACAGGAGTATATGATGTGTGGCCAAATGTATGTGGACAATTGCAACGTCCGTATAACGTCTTATTTCAAAACAGGCATTAATATGCTGCTATAACAGACTTCAGTCCTCTTTGAAGGCTTTCCACAAGATTTTGACTGCAGGGATTTGCTCCTATTCACACCAAGAGCATTAGTGAGGCTGAACACTGATGTTGGGTGATTAGGGCCTGGCTCACATTCAGCTTTCCAGGTCATCCCAAAGGTGCTGGATGTAGCTGAATTCAGAGGCCTCATTTAAACAAATGTTCTTAGATTTATATGTAAATGTAAGGTACTGATCATAAAAAAACATTTGTGACTTACACTGTGATCTATGCATCTCAAATTAACTCAGATTGATGGCACCTGCCTCGCAATTTATACAATGTTGAAGATAGGGGCTTTAGTCGGGAATAATCATGGACCAAAAGTATTCGTGGAAAATGAGGTCAAAGTAATGATAGAGGAGAGTTAAGCCAGGCAACACGTACTATTAGGCGGATTAAGTAGTGGGTTGACAAACACAGCAAACATCAGCTGTCGAAGTGCGTTGCCGTTGCAGCGAACAGGCAGAAAGACAGAACTGTGGCTTGTTTTTAAAGCAAATTGTATATATAAGAAAGATATAAGAAAGAAATAAACAAGTGGAGAAAAGAATAGACATTCGTAACAGCAGCATAAATAATGACTGTGGATAGAGGACAAAAGATGTATTAGAAGAATATTTTAAATTTTGTGCTTTATTTATTTTTTTCACTTAGTTTAATAAGAATGTAACTGTGAAAGTTTGCCTACCAGCTCCTCTAAATCTTGTTAAAGAATATGTTACATGTGTTATATTTAAGCAAAAAAAAAAAAAAAAAGCGTTGTTTTAAGAGCCATTATGTGACTTTCTTTGACCCGGCACAGTGACATCCTCCAGTCTTGGCTTCATGGTGAGGCAGAGCCTCAAGGACTCTGTATTTATTACACCTGATAATCTAGAGCAGTGGTTCCCAACCTTTTCAGTTTATGACCCCTTCAAATGAAGAGATGTCGACTTGATGTAGACACTCATAACAAAGTTATGGCTATTAGTGAGCAACTGAGCCAAAAGTTTTCAAAAGAGTTTTCCATCCCAGATTGTTTCATGTGAAATAAGATAAAAAGGATGAAAAATAAAACAAAAAACATAATTTTGTAGAACAGAAATCTTCTTTCCTTCCTTTCCTATCCCTATGCTCATTTGTCTATGGACTGTTTTCATGGTCCCAAACACACGAATGGGAGCCACTGCCATAGACAATACACTGAAAATAAACATCATTCCATCACATGATGAAATAATCAACAAACATAAAGAAAACATACTGTCACGTTGATACTGAAATAGCCATACAAGTCCCAAAACCCCGTAGTACTGACTATGCTTTCTTTCATGCTTTTATTTGTGTTCCCATTTTCCTCTCATTAACCTCAATCTGAATCATCCTTTGGCAAAAGTTTGCCTAAATTAACAAGACAAGCATGACTTCATGCGTGAGTCGTGCTGCTGTTTATTGAAGCCTCGGTGGGATGACGTGCGAGTGCGTCTCCCTGTGACAAAAGGAGCGTCTCTGATGTTAACCAGCGCAGCAGAGATCCTCTCTGCTTTATTTCACCGTCTCCTCTGACTGGGAAGTATGCACACACTTCATCATGTGTGTGTGTGTGTGTGTGTGTGTGTGTGTGTGTGTGTGTGTGTGTGTGTGTGTGTGTGTCTGTGTGTGTCTGTGTGTGTGACCACACCTTGGGTTGAGGTCTGTTAAGCATGCCAGTTTGTTTATTGCTAGAAATAGGATGCATGGAGAGTGTGTGATGAATGAGTGTATAAATGTGTGTCTATCTTTCTCTACTCTGTGCATCTGTGTCTTCCTCTGTATCATCGCTCTTACTGTATGTGAGGCAAATGCTCAGGTTTTGACAGCTGGAGTATCTGGTTTGTGCTTGTAGCAGTGCCGGTGTTGCATGTGTGTAATTGCATGTGCTGGAGTGTGTGTTGATGATAGAAAGGGGGTGTTACTTGGCTTCCTCAATGCCTCAAGGAGAAATGACAGCAGGGTATGCGCATGCAGGGGAGGAGGGGGAGGCATCGGTAGACGTGCCTGAGTGCTGTAGCCGAGCCGATAGGGTGAGTTTGCACAGTCACCACCCCACCCCCTGTTTAACCCACACCCTCAGCCCATCAGCCCATAGCAACTGGGCGACAGCCATCACTAACCATCGCCGCTGGAAACCCCTCATTCAGTTTTCCTTCAGTGACAGAGCCAGTCGACTCCCGGCTCCAACGACCACTGGCTCCACCGAGGGGCCGAGTGTATCAGCTTTCAGCCAGTTACGTCATTGCTACAGCTGTACACCCACATGCCTGTGCACTGTCATCACACACATACACCCTCAAGCATAGACATTCACAAACAACACATTCTTGTATCCCGCACACATGCTTCACAGGGGTGTTTTAGGGCAAACATTGCTGTCACACATGCAAGCGATAAATGCACACACACAACAAACAGCCATTAATCTTTGTTGTTAGGGGTTCCTCACCGTGTTTCTTCGTGCACGGCAAGCTCTCTCATCATCTCTAAGGTAGGGATGCACCGATCCGACTTTTTCAGTCCCGATACCGATGCCTGGGCTTTGTGTATCTGTCGATACCCGATACGATCTGATACCATTGTTGAATTAATAATAAACTGTATACCGGTCTCGGAAAAATACTTGCGTGATGGAAGAGAGTACCTTGGCTCTAAGTATCCCAGTAGGCGACAGAAGCCCACATCTTCAACAAATGACATTGGTTGAGCATCTAAAACAATGAATTCTAAAACTTTCTGTGTTATTGCCAATGCTTTCAAGCTTTCCGTCGGAAACTTTTCACGTCTTCAAGTGCATCTGCCAAAGTTAGTTCCTGGGCTGTACTGTCTCCTGCTCCTTTGGTTTTGTTGAGCTGCAGGAATTCAGCGTTCTCCTTAGCATGGTGCTTTTGGATGTGCTTGATTAAATTGGTAGTATTGTACTTTGCAGTACTACCACCACCCCCGAAACATTTACTTTGCAGACATTGCAAACAGCCGTTGAACTAGTTGCCGTGGCAAGCATGAAATATCTCCACACAGCCGACTCTTTGGCTCGCCGCATGTTGCTTAACGGTTAACTCAACTCTTCCAGCATGCGACACACGTGCTGCTGATGAATAACGTAGGATGTGCTGCAACATAGTAAAAAAAATAAAAACTGGATCGACCAGTGGATCTGTTAAGTTTTCCGATTCCCGTTCCTGCTATTTTGTCAATATCGGGGCCGATATCCGATCTTAATATCAGACCAGTTTACCCCTACTCTCAGGTGCTGTTGGATATCACTTGTCTCTTCTATCTTACAGTTGTCACACTCTCTGCCAAGAAGGGATAACTAATCTCCCAACACCTCCTGGGGATCTCCTTTGACACGTTGTACAATCAGAGATGGAAATTGGCTGTCATATCCTTACTATTTCTGTTAGTCACCACTCACATTCTGACTTAACCAGCCTTCTATGAAATATCTACATGTACAAATGTGCCCCATGCCCTCCACCCAGGTAGCCAAAAGTGTGTGTGTGTGTGTGTGTGTGTGTGTGTGTGTTGTACATCTGTCTGTGTTTTTGCAAATGTGTGCTGCTCTATATTACCCTTTTTTGACAGTGGGTGGGGTGGGGGATTACAGTTAAGGCTGCTCAGCCCCTCCACCTACTCCAGGCACACCGCCCCTCCAGTCCTGAACTGGGTCTAAATCCTGCACCGAGGTTACCATGGCAGCAGCAGCTTAGCATATATTAGACAGCGGTCCAACATTACTACTGAGAGTGAGTGAGTGAAAAGAAGAGAATCAAGAGAGACTGTAAAAAGCTACTGTAAAGGAGAGGGAAATGATAAATATCTGTCAGTTCTGTTCAGCAGCTCATAGATTATGTCATTTACAGTATATGTATGTGGAGGTAAGTGTGTGCTGAGTCTGTTGCCCATTGCAGCATGTCATTTATTTTATCAGATGCAACAGGGAGGGCGTTTGGCTAGGGCTAGTGCATTATAAAAGTTATCCAGTGAATCCTGGTGGACAGGAGGGGGATCAGAGACTCAGCAGCTAGGATGAAACAGGGCAGATTGTTGACACAAGGCCCCCAGGAGGTGACGTAGAGAAAGAGAATGAAAATGCTGTAAAACTCTATACTGTTTGTGGTTCCCTTATCCAGTCAGACAGAAGAGTTGACAATGGAGCAGTGCTGTGCAGAGGAGACCCTCGCCAGCAACCAAGCTTTCCTGAATCAGTAGCTTAACCAATTACATAGCTGCTAATTAAAGGTTTGCACAGGCTGCAATTGGTATAGTATTCCATGTGCTTGTACAGACAGTCAATTTAACAAAAGGGAGTTGATGCTTTTAGTAAATAAATAGCAGTAAGTTCTTTTTATTTTTTTTTGCTGTAGGTTGGACTTTAGGTTGGTTTTTCAGATTGTTGCCATATTTATATTGGCCATCTTGTGAGCCTTAGCAAGCTGCTCTCATCTTGGGTAGAATATGCAAGCTGTTGTCTAACGTAATCTGTGACTCCGGACAAGCTTTGTCAACTCAATGAAAATAACCCTGTTGACAACATAGTGTCATCTTCAGGGTTTTATTCAAATTTAGTTTGGAGATCCAAATGCAACATTAAAAAATTGGCATCCCTAGTTGTGACTTCACCACATACAGAAGTCCTGATGGCTCATTTAATGACTTTCTGATTGTGGATTGAGCATTTATATTTCTGTCACAATATTTGTTTAGTACCTGCTCTCTAATCAAAAAAGACATGGAAATCTCACTTGCAACACTATGAAAACTTGGTTAAATAGGCTTTGTTGCATTTATTGTAGAATTGGACAAGGATTTTAAACAGTGTTTTCCCTATTGTCACTCCACACAGTGTAGTGTAGCTGATTGTACTCTTAAGATCCTGTAATGAGTAGATCATTTTAATTTGGGAGTAAGCAAAGCCAAATGTATATTTGTTTCAGACATGTACATTTAACACAGTTAACTATATCTGCATTTGGAGCTGCAGCTCATTCAGTTTTTCAAATTACATTTTTTAAAGGAAGCGTCAGAAATTACTAATGATTAATTCAACCCTGCAATGTGTTGAACACTAACAAAAGTATGGAAAGCAGAACTTTATACAGAACTTAGTATGAAGAGCATGTGAGCTTTTATGTTGCTCTCATACCACTCCTCCGTGTTGTTTTAGTAATCAATGCTGCACAACTGCCTTGCTGCTATTCAGTGAACAGTTACCAACACAGCTGTCTATTAAATCCATGCCTGAGTTCTGCAGAGGGAAAAAATAACCATTATGGTCAGTGACCATGGAAGTGTTGAGCCGTTTCTATAAATTTGTATCAACAGCAGAGTAATATTTATGGAGACATCACAATATATGTCATGGATGGATGGCTGGCTGAGCTGATTGTAAGTACAAGCGGAACATCACAGTATACCAGATCAGATTGCTTGGGCAGAGTCCCCCCCCCCTTGTAGGATGATACAATTCATGAAGTGAGTGTGACTGGTGTAAATATCTGGATGGCCTAAAAGAAACAAGAGCAGATAGACAATTGACTCCTGTCTCGTCTGCAGTGCCATATGCAGGACAGATAAACTGCCTCAATGGGACGGGAGCTTAAACTGCTGGCTGACTGGAGAGACTTCCAGCCAGTGGACGAGATCCAGAACATGCATAAGGTTGAAATCTCGTGCACTGCCTACTAATGGCTTCCTCCCTGTTTTTTTCCTGCTTGTTGCTTTCCAAGGCTTTTCCATCACGGTGAAATGAAACATGCGCAGGGTCCACAATAAATTTTACTTTTGATTATTTGCTCAGGACAGGCTAGAATGAACTCATGTAAACTGATATGTACTCTGATGAGTCATTTCTTATTTACTCAGCTGTTTCAACCTGGTACCTCATAGGTTTATAGTAGGATTAAACAAATGGAAGAAAATATGTAATTGCTATTTTAGTAGTAGTGTTTAAATAATGATCAATTTCTATACAAGATATGAATGTATCAAACATTATCACAAAGCATTACATGTGAAGAATCAGATAAACTATTGAAGTTGCTTGTTGTTTAGGACCTTCCAGTGTTTTTATCATTTTAACCAGGGAGTGTTAAGTGTAAAACTTCTGTGTAAACTTGATCTGTGTTAAGCTCACATTTATTAAGATATTACATTTGCGGTATGCCAGAAATGAATAACATTACAATATAATCACAAGATGGACAACAGTGACATAGTTCACCAGTTTTTGTGCGCTGGCAAATAAATAAGTCACATCTGACAATGTTGATATCAGGCTCATGGGCCCAAATGCTAACTGTTGACAGTTCTGCTCTGTAGCAGCTTTAGCTAACTTTAGCTTCACAGACTGACAGGGCAGTCTGCTTCTTAACCCTAAATCCTGCAGGTCTCAGTTCATTATCAGATTTTAGGTTATCAGATTACAACAATGATATGATTTGTTTTTTAATTTAACTGGCAGATTCGGTATTCATCAGCAGGTTCTAATATAGATGATATAGTTTTTTTTTTCATCTTCGTCTTCTCTGTGTTTATTAACAGATGGTAAATCGAATTTAAAGGTGCACACCATCACCTACTCAATCTGAGTTTGTAGTTGCTGCGCTTGTTAAGTCACTGAAAACAATTTTGCTTCATATCATCATCCCTATTTATTAGCTATAATAAATTAACAGTAAGTTTACTGTTGAATCAGTTTCATTGTTCTGTATCAGTTTTTAGACTTTTTATCTTTTTTACATTTTTACGCTATGGCTAAAAATGGTTATTGCTACTCTGCAGTGAAAATATGTATTTGTTTTTAAGAAGAGAACAATTTGACCAGAAAAGCTATCTATCTCTGCAACATATTGTTTTGTTTTTCCTATATAACCTCTGCAACCTCAGGCATCTGTTTTTTATGCTTCAAATATTTTTTGTTTCCACTTACACACATAGCTACATGATTGTTTTTGGGCTATAAGCACTGTCTAACTTCTGGGTGAACAGCTGTACTGACCAAACCAGTCCAGTGTAGACACGAAAGGGGTGCTGCTGATGTGCTTCTGACATGTTGGTTTTGCTGCACAAGCCAATGTAGACAAGGGAAGGAGGGTATGCTGCCTCCCTCTTTCTAGGTCATGAAGCAGCAACTAGAGATATTTCAGACAGTGAAACCCTCCATGCTCTGGAGAGTATCAAAAAGTCAAAATGAATGTAAAAATATTTTAAAAGTGGTCTGGGAAGACTGGGACGTGTGTATACCTGTAATCTAAAAGTGTGATTGTTGTGATGGTAGTACAGGTCTTATGAAACTCAGCTGTTTTAGCGAGGAGTGGAGGTTTTTGCAAAGAAGCTCACCAACTCAACTGCCAATTTGAACAAAAACTTCCATAACCTTGAATTGATAAATTACATTTTTTCCTTTTTTGCCAATCTATCAAACCATTTTTCTGAATG
The DNA here is from genome assembly GCA_900302685.1 of Spondyliosoma cantharus. NCBI lineage: Eukaryota > Metazoa > Chordata > Actinopteri > Spariformes > Sparidae > Spondyliosoma > Spondyliosoma cantharus. Next base: position 21,561 of record OMLP01028197.1, read on the forward strand.
TTATCTGGGTCCGCTTCACATTGATTTGGACTGTATCATTAAGAGTTGTTGTACACAGCTGGGAAGTACAAAAAAATATTAAAATTAAGAATTCTAGGCCATAAGTTTCTTCGTGGTTATCATACTTTCAGACATTAGCTGGTATGATCATTAAAGTATTAATGCTGTTTCTTGTATTTTAAAGGTCTTAAATGTAAATTGGTGAATGCTCCAGAAACCCTGTTCCTTCCACTTCCCTGCTGTTCTGCAGGTTAACAAGACATTCCCTGTCATTCATTGAATCTCATTAACAATCTCAAAGCCAGTCTTTAGTTTCACCCTCACAAATTCAGCTGTTGTAGCTTCAGCCCGAGGCAGTGAGTAGAAACTTGTTACACTACAGCAGCAACCACCCTAAAATATCTTTCTATGTCAGTCTTATAATATTGGATAGCTTGGCATAGATTTGCTACTGCTGATGTACTTTAATGTCTTCTATATCTTTTCAAGGCAAATATTATATATAGTTAAACATTCTATGAGGCAAGAATCTAGTGCTGGGCGGTATACCGGTTCACACCGAATATCGGTGTATATTTTCGTTATGATATGAATTTTTAATATACCGCCATACCTGTGTATTTGATTACACAATGTTTGGAAGGCTACACTGCGCCGTGCGACACTGTTTCAGACCGGACCCTTTTAGATAGACAGAGTGCCGCCTTTACCTTGCAGCAAATGTGCCACCTTTTCTATCTAAAAGGGGCTGTAATTCCTCTCTCAACCAGTAGAAAATGCTGTGAACACCTGATTATGCATGAAAAAAAAAAAATAGCGTCATATACCATGAAACCGTAGGAATTTTGAAAAATACCGTGATATACATTTTTGGTCATACCGCCCAGCTCTACAAGAATCATTGATATATCATGAAACAAGTGTTATGAAACACTATTATTGAATTAGTATACCGGGATCAGCATAGCTGATCAGCTGTGTGAACTCAGGAACAATTTGTTTGCTAAAACAGAATTTAAAAAAAAGAAAACATGTCACATCTTTACTAATCAACCCTAATCAACATCATTTCTGTCAAAGCAAGTCAAAAACTCACAATGATGAAACTTATTTATAATATTTTGCCGCTCAAAAAAGGTGTTCTTGTGTGATGAGCATAGAGGTACTATATATAACATATAAACACCTGATTCATCACTGATGCTTTACTTTAGCAGAATCACATTTCAAAATTTGAATAGTTTAATTCTTCAGACTGCCAATTCAAAGAGTGAGAGTGTAATTCAAAGAGTGAGAGTGTCATTCAGAAATTGATTCCTTTTGGATAAACGATCGACTGGAAACAATGTAGTTAAAAAAGCACTGTTTCATTCTTGTAGAGCCGAACATGAGGCACTCCACTCCCCTCAGCCCTTAGTCAACACTCAGCAGATATCTCTTTCATGTGACCAGTGCCATGATATTCTCTGGAGGGTATTATTGGCAGTTCTAAAAGTGGCATGTCTCCATGTGTGTTCAGTCCAGTACAGAAAACATGCAATGCTCTTAAGAGTTACTCTCATAAACATTGATCACAGCCACCCAAACTGGCAGCACTTGTTGCCTTAGTTTGGCTGCTTTTGTTTATTTCTTGCTTCCTAAATAGATTTTTGCTGTTTTATTATGTTTGAACTGGTTGTCAGTTACAAATAAAAGCTTCTAACATGACGTAGTGTCATTTTGAGTAGAAAAAACATTTCATTTTTTCCTTCAGCTGCCATTCTAGACTGATTCTTTGATCTGTCACCAACACACATCCACGAGTCCATTATCAACCTGCAAAGTGATTTAAAAAAGGAGCAATGGAAGTTTATAAAGACAGGACTGGTCACTGAAATCAATATACAGTATATTGGATTAATAATATTTTTGTATTATTATATGTTGCAATTATGCAAATGTATACAAAAAGCTGTCTAGTCTTCAGTGTATAAAGTTTGTAACATGTAATCTCATTCAGTCATACCAGGAAAGTGTTCTTTGCACACCCCTATACAGATATGTGTAGGAGACTAAGTGGTGAGTCAAATAAACAAAAATCAGTTCCTACACTCATTGATAGACGTTTCAGTAAGTCCATAAGAGCTGCAATAAGCTCTCTTAGGGACAGACATGAGATCAACCATCCAAATAAACATGGCAAACAAGTCATTTGGAAGGAATGCGGAGGAGAAACTATTTCTAAGGCATATTCAGAAGAACTTCAAATAACATACCCATTTAAAATTTAAAGGAATAATAACTTGCTGAGAGCTGATGAGAAGATCAATACCATCCTATATTTTTATACTACATATGAAGCTACAATCGACAGCCAATTAGTTTATCTTAGCTAAGCAGAAAGAAAGGAAGCAGGGTTAAACAGCTAGTAAGGCTCTGTATACACGTCAGAGAAAAAAAGCTGTGCCTACCAGCACCGTTATAGCTCACCAATCAACACATTATACCTCCAATTGTTTAGCTCATGCAAAAACCAAAAAGTTTCAGATGACAGTCCCAGGTTTTACAGTGGGCTCAAACAAGGTAGCCATAATATGTTCATTGGTGAGCTGTAGAGGTAGTTTGTGTTTTTTTCCCTTATCTTTGGACAAAGCTAGGCTAGCTGCTTCTGTGTTTCTAGTCTTTTTGCCATGATGAACTGACTGTCGACTGGCTTAAGCTTCACATTTAGCATACAGACATAAGAGTGGTTTTGTTTTTGTTACAGCAGTCTAAACTGTTTACAGACATAAACTTGAATAACTCAATCGGTGCTCTTTATGACAGTTTCCTTTAAATCATTATTTTAGACAAAACTCTTGGCTTTTACAAAATATCATCACATCATCATGATTCCATTCCACTGATGGTTGATAATCAATAATGTGTACATAGGTATGTAACTGCACAACCCAGCAGTTTCATTTTAAGTCTGACAAATTGGCAACATTGTAAACTTTTACAATAATTAGCATAATTGCTAGAAAGTTATTTGCCATACTGCAATTTTAATAGCTAAAAATAGTTCTGTCTCATCTGTGTTTTTGTTTCTTGACCCTTGCTGCAGTGTTGTAGCAATTTCCTTTCAAAGAGATCAAGTTGCTTACTGTGACACTGCTCCAAAGCATTCTGCCATAGAGCTTCTGTTACGACAGCACTTCCTGTGGCAGCTTTCTAATGTATGTCTCTCACCCTAAAACCTGTTGGTATCTATGAGAAAAGTCCTGTGCTTAACTGGCTGTGGCAGCTGTTGGAATATTGGTGCATAAAACCCACATGATTTCTGTTTGAGGCTGAGCATATGTTGAGTCAGGCATTCAGTGGCGAGGCGGGCTAGTCTCAGAGACATGAGAAAGTGGTGGCTCAGGATACAAGCAAAAAGAAATTCACGGATTTCCTTTTCTGAGTAAAATGGAGCCGCTGCTGCTTTTTTGCACAATGTGTAGAGGCTGTTGGAAATATATGGAAAATAGTCGAGTTTGAAGCATTTTATTAAATGAAAAGATCTCTCCTTTGTTTCTTACAGGGTGGGAAAGAGAAACATTTGACTCAGCAGGCTAGGGGCTTAGGAAGTCCTCCTTGAATGAATAAATGAAACCTTTATTGCCCTTAGGGGAACTTGCTTTGCACAAAGAGCATAAAAGAATATCCAAAAAACATCAATGACCACACATGACAGCACATAATATGATATAAAAGATAAATATTGTAAAAGCATCATAAAAACATCCTTCTTCCTCCTCTGTCAGTTTCTCTGTATCTAGAAAGGGGAAGGGTGGGTGGAAAGCAGGCAAAGTGCTGCTCACCATGAGGTTAAAGTAAGGTTTTCATGCTGCTGTGTTATCAAGAGTGTTAGGAGCAGGTGCAGTAGTTCCTTTCTCCTTATATGCCTCCTGACCAAGGAATTCTGGGAATGCCAAGAGTGCACAGCCCTTCTGAACAGAGAAGGTGATACTTGGTAAGTGAAGATTGGCCTTTATCTCTGGCATCTGAAAGCACTGTGTCACTAGGTCTCAAGCCTTCCCTGGTAAGTAGTGCTTAAAGCATGTCATTAGAGTCATTGTGGCTGTGGGATGTCAGTCAGTGGCCCAGAAATTCTGGAAGACTTCTCCTAACTTATTCTTTATCACTTGACTCCACGTGACAGAGAATCTACAGCACTGAAGACGACAACTTTCTCAGTCACTATTCAAACCGACAGGGAGGAGTGTTTGATTGGAGTGTTGAGGCTGTCAGATTTCCAAGTCAGGATTTCACCTTTTTTTTGTTTTTTATTTGTTTATTTATTTATATTTTATATTAATGAGTGTTTATCACACACTACTTTCCTGGTGGACCACCTCCTTTGCCCTCCCTGATTTTCTCCCTGGCCTCTTGCTGAGTAATTTCAAATCAAGGCAATATTATTGACCCTTACATCCCAAAGCTGTGAAGTGTCTGCACCATTTGGAAAGAATGTTGGAGATCTTTTTTAGCCTCACTGGCTTTAACAAGGTCCACTGGGACTGTGTGTGTGTGTGTGTGTGTGTGTGTGTGTGTGTGTGTGTGTGTGTGTGTGTGTGTGTGTGTGTGTGTGTGTGTGTGTGTGTGTGTGTGTGTGTGTGTGTGTTTGTGAGAGACGTTATTACAGAGTGATTTCAATGAAATATGACTCGGGGAGAAAGCGAACAGAACAACATTAAATTGAATCACTGTTGAAGTATTTTCTCTCCTCTGTTGAAAGTT
>OMLP01028197.1:26600-44371 GCA_900302685.1 Spondyliosoma cantharus
AGAGCTCTGTGTCTGTGTTATGAGATATGATATGGGTATGTCTGTGTGTGTGTGTGTGTGTGTGTGTGTGTGTGTGTGTGTGTGTGTGTTTGAGTTCGTGTTCGTTCAGTGCCTTGTTCAGGATTTGGCCCAGTTGGAAGGAACAGTACATTCAGACTATGTGGTTGGATTTTTATTTTCCACAATTATTTTATTGAATTCCTGCAGTATGTTACCTTTAGATGTACACAGAATGTATCACTGTGTTTATTGTCTAAGGCCGGGCACAGACTACAGGAGTATCGGGCTGATTTAACCCTGGCAAATCGGAGGAGAAACCGACCAAGCTCCATCCAGATTATCTGTTAATGTGAGGGGAGTACAGATCCAGTCTTGAACTGCTCCAGATTCATCGAGGCCACTCTGGTGATTATCAAACGTGTTTGATATCTAGGATTCAAAATCTGGACAACCACGATTGTCATTATGTCATTACTTTCACAACAGTGTTGCCAAGGGTTAACTGCTCTAGCCCTTGACGCTAACATCAGCTAGCATCATATCGTTGGCAGGTTATAAAACTGAGTTAAAATCTCACCTCCTGTTGTCATTGAAGAAGAGACAGCCCGTGTTGACCATTTCTCCCTGTCCTGTAGTTTTAGCCCTGCTTAAGAGTCATTCTTTTATTGATTACATCAGCAATGGTGTTTTATCTTGTATATTTTTTGCACATCTAATGAAGTTAATTTTCTTTTTTTTCATTGAACTGTCAGTTGGCTCTGCTAGCACTACAGGTAGGCTTTTGCAAAAACCTCCTTGTTGTATCTGTAAGTCCTGCTCTTTAAATTTCTGAGTATAAAGGCTTGTAGATGTAGTTTTGTTGAGAAAAAGTTGCATAATTTGACAAATGATGAAATATGATCAGTGAGTAGTAGTGGATGAGGATTTCGGGGGGGTGGGGTATGTATAGAATTGGCTATTACTAACCTTTACCTCCCTGCATCTTAACTCAGAGTCTCCGACTCTTAAGTCCAATTATCTCAATGCAGAGACATTGTTTCATTGTTTGCTAGACGCTGTCAACCTGCTGCTGCTGAAGATTGTGCCATCCCCCCTAAAACACGGGAGTTTTACTCTTTCAATTTTCTCTGTTGTCCACCTGAGTTTATTATACTCAAAATCATCCTTGAGGTCTCTGAGTGAGTGAGTGTGTGCGTGTCTGTGTGTGTCTGTGCCTGTGTCTGTGTGCGCTCCTCACTAGTCAAGTTGAGAAATGCGGCTGTGGAACTCTGTTTTATTTCCCTCCCTGTCCTTGGCTTCTCTCAGCCTCTTAGGAAACAAAGACAGTCTCAGACAGCCCTTTTCATTCCTTTCCTTTCCTTCCCTTTTCATTTGTCTTTGGATGCTGTCCTTATTATATTCAGATAGTTTGTGAAAAATTTGCAATGTTGTTTGCTGATTCTCAAGTTGACATCCTCAGATTGCTTAATTTGTATGACCAGTAGTCTGAATTCAAAGATGTTCTATTTACAATGATGAATCTGAAAAGCAGCAAATTCTTACATTTGAGAAGCTGGGAATATGGAATTTGCTTAGAAAAAATGCAGATGAATCTGCCAATGGAATCACTTTATGTTATTCTTTCAGAAGAAAACTAATAATAGAGAGAACTTTTCCAATCAACATTTGTATAGAGAAATTGCTTGTTGCTTCTAGCTGTCTCCTCTGGAATGAGAGGTAGTGGAGGGGATTCTGGAGACTCATTCGCAGGTGGTCACACACCAGTGCGCTGGGGTTACTCTACAGCTCTAACCCAAAGTGTCACTTTGTACGACCTGGGAACATCTGTCTTCCTCCAGAATTGCCTTCCCTACCTTTTTTAATATAAATCACTAAAATGAAAATGAAAAATGTGTAATTTTAGTTCTTGAATGCTCAATACTTAATTACATTGCTGTTTGCTGTGTGTATTATAAACGTTTAGTTTCTTCCTTATTTTAATTTTTTTTTTAGCTTCTTCATTATGCAACATTGAATTTCAAGTGTTGACTTTATCTTTGACGAATACATTTGAACTTGGTATGACATGAAGCCAAGTAGAGCTCAAATAATGTATCCACTTTTTGAGTTTTGGACTGTTGGTTGGACAAAACAAGCAATTTTGACTTGTGTTCTGGAATATTAACAGCCGCTTTTTCCCTTTTTTTTGAAAAATGTTTTATAGACTAAACAATGATCAATGAATCACCAGATAAATCAATAATGAAATAAATGTTAGTTGAATCACTACAGCCAAATGTCATCCGAGTGAACTTCAAGTGTGTGTGTGTTGGCTGTAGGGGCCTGAGGCCTGGACGTCACCTGGAGGACGACGATATTGTGCCTGAGCTGGCTCACATTCATCCCAGAGAGAGACCTGACTGGGAGGAGACCATCAGTGCCATGGTGAGTAGTCTGACTTATCGATTTGAAGATTCTCTGTATAAATCCTATCATTGGGAGCCTATTCTATTCTATGTCCTCTTCCTACCACTATCTGCGTGCACCATTTTCAAATTCCCCATCGCTACGTGACCCAACAGCAATCTGCAAGCTAGCAATCTACATGCTGAAATTGCCAATTTACTCTGACACTAACCTGTTCACTAATGGCACTAATATAAACAAGCTAGCAGCTGTTACCTTTTTTCTTTTTCAGGGATTGAGTCATTTTAATGTCAGAAATCACCTCCCAATGTGCAAACCAAGTTTCCACGGGACTATTTTGCTGTGGCACCGTAGCTGCATCCTATGTTAAGTGTCGCCCAAGACGATTGTGATTGGTTTAAAGATCACCATTTTTTCCCCCTAAAGCAGAATGAGAATTGGTGCAGCCAGAGCTTTCTCCAGAGCTGGCACACACACAGATGCACATGTTGATTCATGTCACACTTGGGTACTTTACATAGACTTCCATCCATTTCCTGGAGATTCCTGGACACAGTTTTAGTCCCCAATTGGACAAGCCGTCCAAATGAAGTGGTCATTACGCAAGCACATACACAGACGCGCGCGTGCAGGCTCACTCTCACACACGCAGGCACAGTCATTGCTCTTTTGCATAAACACACATTGACAGACATGACACAGTCTCTGTTTTGAGTACATCCGGTGTAATCATCTATGTCCCGCTCTTGTCTCAAATCAGCAGAAGCTCATACTGCTGTCTGTGTCAGGTGTCAGATCCACTGATGACTTGATCAGCTGTTCGCTGCCTGTCTCATTCTTATCAGCATCAGTGGATTGATTAGTTGTGTCTATCTCTCCTATCCAAACTGCGTCTCCGCTGCTCCTGAAACTCTATCACACATTCATGATTAATGCAGGTGACATTTGGTGTCCTAAGGATACCGTGTTCCACACTCTCTGCATTGATAGTCATCTACCTGCCATCTGTGTACTCCTGTGTCATCTGTTTATTTCTCTCCACACTAAATTCCATTCACCAGACACCATCATTCATTATTTCCTTTCCTCCCATCTTTGGTTCAGTTCTTGCTTCTTGCATCAACAGCACGGTGAAAATGAGGCCGTCTCCATGGTAACATGCCGAGCCACCCGTGGTTGGAGCGTGGTTGGAGCCAGATCGCAAGTGCTCACTTCGATTGGGCAACAGAGAGAAAGAGAAACAACAATATCACCAAGCTAATGAATATTGATCACAGAGGCGGGGCTTTTAGTATTGCATGTCTGCTATTCTTTGTTCAATATTTGATACAAGAGGGACTCTGTACTGGAGTGGCATGCATTATGTATGTCTCTGGTGGCTCACGGAGGTGATGAAAGGCGCTAAGCAACTTAGTGTAAGCTGTCAAACCAACGCCCTGTTGAACTGTTAAGGATATTCTGTGTCAACTGGAGAGCAAGGTACAAAACAGTCCCATAATCCCTTCAACTTTAATGATCAAGTGAACAAATTAATCTCCTTCAATAATTATAGATTTGCCATGACTTAGAGCTTTTAGATCATGGACGAGGAATCGGTTGCAACAAGTTCAAAGCTTTCACATCACATTAATGTACAACATCAGAGTCGCACAGCCAGAAAAGCATTCGTAATGTGGCTGATTTTGGTTTCACACACAAACTCACACAAGCTATTTTACTGGCAGAAAATATTAAAGAAGCTCCATTTTTCATAAAGTTGTGAAGTCATGGCAAGTTTTGCTCCAGTCCCTCTGTCCGCCTCTGTCAGCCTCGTCCAGTTAGAGGTGGTATAGTCTTAAAAACCGTGTCCTCATCTGCATACCACCTTTACTGTCACTGACCGTCTGGCTGTGGAGTCGCAAGCTGAATACAGGAAAGTTTCAGAGCTCTGGTCCACCTTGACTTTAATTTCTTCACACTTCACTTGGCCAACAACTCTGTGATACAGTTTTCCTCCTGATCCTTTTTGGTTTGTTTTTTAAATTGATTTCCCATCAATGCTTTTTGTATCTCTTTATCCGGAGATGCACTGATGTATGGGCACTACATCAGTATCATCATATTTGCCTTGTTGGTATTGGGCCTATCTGAAAATATGATTACATTCACCCATAACCGTAGCCCATCACACCATCACTTTCTGATGTGTCACATCAGTTTTGTGCTGGCACATTCATGAGCTCCTTGCTTGTGACATCCTTGCCATTACTAGTCAGGCTATGTTAGTACTGAAAAAATCTTCTCATTGACTTGGTAGTTGTGTAGCAGGCTGAAAATGTTATGTTACTTTACCAAAAACTCATTTCTAATGTGTCCATCACAGATAATGTCATGAAGAGCTGAATGACTTTAAAACAGACTTTATAATAAAGATTCCTTTGTTTTCCTGGCACAAAAGAGGAAATAAGTATCAACATATTATGTTAGCACATAATTTAGCATCCAAATCATTAAAACTTCACAGTTGGTTCATGCCTATCTTAATCTATTTTCTTTACCTTCATTTTCAGTTATTTTGTCTCCCCTGGGTGGCTTCCAACACCCTGCTGTCAGGTTACTGACCTGAAGATTCCACAATGATAAAATCTGCCAGATTCACCAGCTCTCTGTAAACATTTGGTTGACCACAGCTTTTGATTTTCACTGTAATTGAAGCTAAATGAAGCGTGTGGCTGTGATAAGAAATACTTGACCAGCCAAGGGGAGCAGCTGATTGTTCATGGAGCCCTGTGTGGAGTGGATGTTTTGGCCCAAAACTGTAGCATATGGGGCGGTTGTGGCTTAGTGGGTAGAGCGGGTTGTCTAGTGATCGGAAGGTCACTGGTTTGAATCCCGGCTCCCCCTAGTTGCATGTCGAAGTGTCCTTGAGCAAGATACTGAAGCCGAAATTGCTCCTGATGAGCAGTTGGCACCTTACATGGCAGCCTCCTCCATCAGCGTATGAATGTGTGTGTGAATGGGTGAATGTGGCATGTATTTTAAAGTGCTTTGAGCGGTCAGTAGACTGGAAAAGCGCTATAAAATAGCACCTTATGTATAATGTTTATCATGCCTGGCCTGCAGTTTCTCTCTTCATCCTGCCAATCTAATGTTAGTAGCTGTAATTGAAAGCAATTCTAGGTATCATTGTTCAAGTTCCGATTCCTCCATGTGACTAGTGACAGCTTTCTAATCTCATGTCGGACAAAGCTGAAATGAACAAGGTCACTTCTGAGATAAGCCAACTTACAAATAGTGATACAGAGGCATTTGACAATTAGTTATCATACGAGACTAAACGGAGTTAAACATGTTAAAAAATAATCTTAAAAGATTATATGTTTGCGTTTATTAGACTGGTCAATGCAGGACCTTGCCAGATGTGAAATGTACGAGGTATGATGACCGTCAATTTTCATACCATAGTATACCTTGAAACTGGTATCACTGCAGCCCTCTTTGGAAATGCAGTTTCACAAGTGACATCCAAACACACACCTCCTACTAAAATATTGCTCTGATGATTAGACTGGTTATTGTGTCAACCCAGATCACATTTGATGAGTTTATGTCAACACCTCGAGGTCTGCATCAGTCATCATATACATTACACCATTGTAAGGGAAGAGAGAAGAGAGGAATTTCTTCCTTTGAAAAATATATTTTGGATTTCACTGTGCCTTTAAGTATTCAGTATTTAACTTCCACAAGCAGGTGAAGGGTCATCAAAACAGTTTGAATATACTGTAAAACAACAGTTTGATGCACAGTAGCACTGGTAGGATGCTGTCCTAATGAATTTAGAGTCAAATAGCTTCAATGATTTATCACTTTTACGGACCTCACTCAGCCACTTGTTCTACATTTGTAAATAAACTTGCACTCATTGATTGTCATTGATTATAATTCACACAGGTTGGTTATGAAATTCACATACTGGCTTGCCTAAATAAAGCTTAGTTCTAAATAAAGTTAGATCAACACTTCACGCACTGAGGTTATCATCCTCTTCACAAGCCTTCTCACTAAACGCCAAGACAGACATTTGATCTTACGCTGAGCAATCAGCGGTGTTTATAACCAACTCTGACATGATCTATTTAAAGTTAAAAGCCAGTTGGCTATTTGAATGCTGTGCTGTGGTGAAACAGTGGCAGAGATGATATCTGCTGGATGGTTGATGTTTGTGTGTGTTTGTGTGTTTAGGCTAGGAGTGCAGAGATCCCTGAGCTGAGGGCGGAGCCTCTCATGCGCTCCTGCAGCAGCAGCACGGCCAGCATGAAGGTCAAGAATGTCAAGAAGTGAGTAGACGCACAAACTTTCACAAACACACACACCTGCCTCTGCCTGTCTCCTCCACCTCTCTCACATCCCTCTGTCCCTCTGTTCATCTCTATTTATCGCTCTAACTGGCTGTTTATCGCCTCTGTTTCCTGCTTGAGTTCCTTCCATTCCCTCAGTCTATTTCTGTGCCTTCCTACTTCTTTCACTCCCTCTGTTTGCACTGCACTCTCTCCTTCTTATACTAGTCACACACACAAACTCAGAGGTGTTATTGTGAGCAGAGGATGAAGTGCCAACCAAACTGTGTGTTATTATTTTTTTCAGACTTTGCTTCACCAAGGGCCACTTCCCAAAACTGGCAGAGTGCGCTCACTTCCACTATGAAAATGTGGACTTTGGCACAATTCAGGTAGATACCTTAAATCTTTTTTTCCCCATATTAATGCCAAATCTAATCACATATATCCCGATGATGGGGTTGAGGATCGACTGATCGCCCTCAGAGGAGTGTGTTTGCTTCAACCTTGTGGTTTTAAATGTTTGGAACTGTCTGTATAAGATTACAGCACCATGGATGTCAATCATGGTGCAGACGAAGCTTTGAACTTCAATATTTTTTCAAAGACTTATGTTCTCTCCAGTTATTCCCCTGCAGTGTTGGGTTAGAAATGGAAATATGATGTTCATAAAGACACAAATATGACTCACATGTCTCTTCCAATTGACATCAAGCAGAATTCATCCTTTTCGGGACTGGTTGTTGATTTGCATTTGTTTGATATCTTTTTGAATACCCAATCCAGCATGACCTCATTCACTCCAGCTTCACACACCTCACAAGGTTTCTGTGGAGAACAGGTTAATGTTACTTGTAGATCTAACTGCAACTTGTCTAATGCCAATTAAACAAGTAGCTGCTGGCACCTTATTTGAGATTAATGTAATTAATATAATTTAAATTGCATTCTGATGTCAAAGTTCCTCTCTGGCTAACTGTCAGCAGACGCCTAGCTGTGGAGTCACAAGCTTAGTCCCTCTTCACACTTTATCTTTTTCACGCCACATTTTTTTTTTTTTGCATCAGCTCCTCTTTCATAGATTTTTTGTGTCTCTTTATCTTTTCTCCTTACCTTCAAAACATCAGCATTGAGGAACTTGAATGTCAGACTGGTACATTTTGGTACACCCTTTATATTCTTGCTAACAGACTCTGTCAAGGCTGTTATTTTACAGTTTGTCAACAATTAAAAGGACACCAATTTTACACATTAAATCAGCAAGTTGTAAGATATGGCCAGATAATAATAAGATGGGAAAATATTCTTGCTCTACACACGATTTTTACCACTGCTGATGTCCAACTCTCTCATGCTCCTCTGCTGCTCCACCTCTCTCCTGTCCCCACCTGCGGTGTCCTCTTATCCCTGGAGTCATAGTCACGGTCACATACCCTGACTTCAAACTGACCTTCGTTGGCATCTGAGGCTGTGTTCAGTCTCAGTTTGGTGCACCTCCATGTTCCCTGTTAACTGCGTTGTCTGCCTCTGTCAGGTTGCTGTGCGGGCAAACTCCTGTCAGCTTAAAGAGCCCCTTAGGTCCATGGCTATCTTAGCTATTTGCTAACGGCTAAGTCAGCAGCAGTTAGTGGTAGTTTCGGAGCTACCTTTTAAATTCTGGCCTTACAAATTATACCTTTTAAGTTAATTTTGCTTGAGAAGCATCGAGCCTGTGAAAACAGTTGTACAATTTCTCCTGTGGCTTTTGTTTGAAATGATAACCCTGGTAAAGTCATATCTGCTTTGATTTTGACCAGAATTTTTGTCTATATGTGCCATATGAGCCATCTGTGAGTGTAATACTACATTGCGAGAATATTCCTCGAGAGGGATTAAAATAGATTTTAAGATTCACAGTGCTGTTGACTTTGCTGTGTATGCAAGGGTTGTAAAGATAGAATGGTTTAGTTGTTTAAAATTAACTGTTTTCCTTAAGCTTTCACCAAATGTGTGCAGAGAATGGCAAATCAAAGTATGCGCCACTGTTACTGTTACTCTTACTGTTACTGAGTTTGATTTGTCCTGTGGAATTTTTGCATTTCATCATAAAGACTGTGCATACACTTAAGACCTATCTACCATTTACAGTGTCACTATGTTAAGAAACCAGTAGGGGTCAGCAGCCAGCTAAATTTCTCACACATTTCTGTTGGGAAGGCGGTCTGAGAGAGTTCCATTTAAAGCTTACATCTCCTTAACCTGCAGATAATTTTTGATGCATCTCAGGTTACACCACAAAATATATCTATTAATTCACTATATAAAGGAAACTCTTGAGCTAAAATGAATTGAATTGTTTGTAGTCAGCAGATTGGTTCTCCTTTTGTTATCCCAGCTGTGTGAGCTGGCTGGTAATACTGGCACGCAGCAGCATGACTGTCTTACCCTTTGTGGCTTTCATTGCTTTCAAGAGTCCCAGTCTTTTTGTTTTGCTACTCTATGCTTTCAGTATTCAGCGCGGCTCCTGCCTCTTTTTCAGTGAACACAACCCTGAGCCAAAACTCATGTCTTCTTTGTTTGTTCAGGGAATAATTAATCTGTATTTGTTCCCTGTGTCAATCAGTATAATTTATGAATAATCTAGCTTTTTCCCAACATGTCTGCTTGTTTAATGAATTGGTCACAAATGTATTCTGTTTATTTTTGCCCAAATGATTTGGACATGATAGAAATACGAATTTATGTTCACTCAGTTAAGCATTCAAAGAGTGTTACCCCAAATCAATTTTCTACATTCATCATGTTGGTTGTTTTACTACATGATCCATACATAAAGTTTGTGGAGTTGTGTATGTTCCTCACATATTCAGACAGTTGACGACGCATACACAAATATGGACATATTCACTGGAATACTATTTGTAGTATTTTCATCTATCTGTACCAGTTATTGTTAAAGTTCACCTGGTACAGTTAAGCAATATGTTGTGTTGGAAACCTACCAGTAGTTGCTTATTGCGCATCAAGCCTGACAGATTTTATGTGCAGTGTATTGGACTGAGGCAGGGTTAGGACCTCAGCTCAGGCTGGCGTAAGGCCTTCTGCTGGAAGACATATTATTTCATTTCCATAATAAAAAGCCTTGCCAAAGGAGAATCTGAGTCATGAGAGGTTTTGTTGTGGAAACATTTGGATCTCATAGTCACAGAAGGCCAAAGAGGAGTGTGCCAGCATTCAGAGCAACACTTGCGTGGCACTTTTTTCCTAAGACACTTCTCATAATATTTGTCTGGTAACCGGCCAGTTGTTTTGGCCAAAGAGAAATTTACTTTCAGTTGTGCTGCACAATGCTCTGAAGAAAATGTTGAAATCATTAGATTTTAATATATTGTTTGTGTGTCATTAACTCAGTCTGGCTCCTTTTAAGTTTTTTAAGTGTTCACCTAGTTATGCAACCAAGGTGTTGCTAATGATGGATAGATTCTATCCATCCCATGGGTCCATGAAATCCTGAAAAGTTTGTTAATTTGAGGGGAAAAAAATATCACTCTCAATGGAGTGAATGTTTCTCTGTTTTGGTTGCACAATAAAAGATTTGCTTTCTTTTGCATCATACACATCCTTCGTTTTCACAGGAAAATTCCAGCTGGTTGGCAGACCGAATAGCCAAAGCGAGGTTTATGGGGAAGTAGTAGTAGCAGTATTTACTTCAAAATAATAAGTTAAAGCAAAAATGTTTGCCGCATTTCTTTTGGCCACATGCCTCAAAAAGGTGTAACAGTCATGTGGGAGCACAAGTGATTGTAACCTTGATTTGTGGCTTGAACTATGTCATGTTGGGTACTTTAAATTGAGGTGATTGAGCCTGGAATGTCATTAAACATTTGTTTTCATTTGATTTTTAAGAAGGTGTGTGGACCCTGTAACAAACTTTAGTTAATGTCATCTGACAAACGGATTGTCATAGTGCGCCCGCACTCTGGCTTTGAGATGGGTCTTTCAGCTCGGTGTGAATATCATCAATGTTCTGTGATGTGCAACTGTCATATATACATGTGTTGTTGATGTAGAGAGGTGACTGGCAGCACTGAAAGTTACTGGATGCATGTTTTTTAATTCTTAACTCAAGTCTGAACATTGACATCATAATTTATAAATGTACCTGTAGTTATGTACTTGTGACAAACAACATCCTTTGATGCTTTAACTTGGCAGAGAATGTTTCTAAATCTGACTGGAGTTCAGCTCCCAGTTGAACAGACATGTTTATACTGATTGAAGTAAAGGGTCTCCAAATTACATTTTAAAATGGCCTATGTCTCACAGTTGGCATGTGCACTCTGTGTTTTTGTAGGAGTGTGATCAGTACACAGAGTATAATGAAGGTTCATGTAAGGTGAGTAGGGAGCGGCAATATTACATGTATTTGGCCTATGTGTCTCAAAAAATTCAGATTCAGACCTATGCAAAGTTTTGGTCATGGTTTGGTTTAATCTTGCCACATGGTGCCAGGGATTTCAGTTTGTACTGGTTTCTAATGGAAGTCTTTCAGTTCTGAAATCTCCTTATTTCATGAATATTCTTTCAGACCTGGATAGATATGTTTTGGCTTTTGATGTAATGTCCATCCAATGTCACCACCCTGGTCTAGACCGAAATATCTCAACAACTGTTGGACGGATTGCGATGAGTTTTTATATAGATATTCATGGGGCCTCAGTGAATGAATCCTACTTTGGCAATCAACTGACTTCTCCTCTTGCTCCATTATCCACCATGTTCTGTGTTTTGTTTTACTAGTGCATTGCCTGTAGGAAGTATCTATTCCTATAGAAAAGTGGGAGGTTAAGTAGCTTTTTCATGGATGGCCAAATGAGGCTGTGTTTGAAGGTGGGACATCAGGGATATTTAGGTTTGTTGTGAAATTCGATATGGTTCAATGTGTTAACATTTTATCGTTATGAAACGCACACCAACAATAAACCCATAGGCCAACATACTTCAACACTCCGGTTGTCATGATTCAAGCACTGGAAACGCAAGAACCATTCAAAGTTAATGGGGTGGTAACAGCCATAAGAGCTAAGTAGGGTTTGGTGAATTCGAACTGAGAAAGTGACAAAGGGCCCGAATAGTTCTGAAAAACGGAACGGTAATTGTAAGCACCAAAATTAAGGGGCCTATAGAAGCCCAACATGCCAGTAAGAAGATAGAAACTTGAGAAACTGGGCTATGTTTTAGCCTTAGCAAACGCACCTTAGCTAGCTGCTGGCAATCTCGTTGGATGAACAACATTAGCAACGCACCAGACATGCTAGCAAGAAGATACACCAAGCAAAATGCGATCGTGCAAATATGAAAAAACGCACATTAAAAACTTCATCATAAACACAAAAATAAGCTACTGAACAGAAGCCTAACATAGATAGACAATATAAGCTTAACATGCTAGCCGGATAGGAACTTGAAACATGTAACCATGTTTTAGCCTTAGCTAGCATTAGCAATGGATTAATAATGTAAGCAAATAGTAAACGAACCAGCATGAAGTTAGCCTGGAGAAACACTTTGAGACATAAGAGTGTAACTTACAGATGAGTACAGAGAGTATCCAGACATCCAGAATGTGTAGGGCGAAGGGAGTGAAGATTTTATGGATAGCCTACATCAAGAGTGTGTAGGGTAGCAGCTAGCTACACACGAACATCTGCAGGAACATCCACAGATTCCGAATCCAGTTTGTTGTCCTCGCGTATCTCTTGCAGACCAGTGTTCTGTGCAAGTATCCTGATTCACGTTTGTTGTGTTTCTCGCATATATCTCCACTCAAAGTAGCTTGTTTCTTAAGGTGTGTCGTTTGAGACTCGTAACACAGGAGGTGGGTCGTGGGGGTGGGCTCTGCAGTGATTGGCTCTGGCACACACAAGTTCAGGGGCCGTGGCTATGGTTGACAATACTGGTGGAATTCGTAAATCATTTATTAAAAATCAGAGGTTGCACACCCTTCAACCACGCGGCAGCCATGTTGAACATCTCAGGTCAGTCTGATCCTGATCTGCAGAGATATTGCAGCCACACACACACACACACACACACACACACACGACCTGAATATCTGCAAAACTAATGACAGGCCCATCAGACTTGTCTGTGCTTTGTGTTAATCGGTAAATAATAAATAATAAATAGTATGCTAACACACTAAACTTGACATGGTGACATTATGCTTCCTAAATGTCAGTAAGTTAGTTTTATCATTGTAAGCACTGCTGTGCCTTGTTACAACCTCAGTGAGATGCTAGCGTAGAGTGTAGACTTGGCACACTGAACTTTCCCAGAATGCTTGAGTTTAGAAACCTACATCAGGTGGGTCAACTCGGTAATACCAAAATACAAAGCTGGAATATAACTTATTATTTACTTACTTGCTTTGACATTGCTTGAGAGACTCAGTTGCTTACTTTTCCAAATACATTTCCATATCAAGTTTATAATCAGCAAAGGCAATTTGAGGCTTCTTACATGAGTTATTTAATGACAAAATGTGATTGGCCCATAGTTTCCATCTTCCGCCTCCAGCTCCACCACTATGGATAAGGCCTATTCAAAGAATAAAACAATGTGATGATAAAGCTGTGCCATAATGCACAATTATCAGGCTGCCAGAACAGTGTAAGAATATGGAAGCTCCCTTTTGTGCCTCTGGGGGACATGCTAGTTTTCAAGTTGCCTTCACAAACAGTTTCTTCTGTTCATGATACAGCTGAACAGAATTCCCAGCAAACAATTCCCCATTTCTGTATCAGCTGCCATCATTCTTTGTTATCAAGTATCAATATATTTAGTGAACCACAGGTGTGACATCAATATATGGAGTTTATGTATGTGGTTTAAAGTGTATGATTGACTGGATAACATTAGATTTTAACATTGATTATTTTTCAAAAACTATTGACTCTTGTTTGATGGCTCTCTGCTGACAGACTTACTCTGCAGCTTCAGAGCTATGTATCTATTGATCTATATCGATCTACACTACCTAATGATCTCAATTAATCCTTCGATCTACACTATCTATGGAACTATATATGATTTTGTGCATCTATTTTAGAATCAATTGAAAGTCAAAGTCACTTTTGCAGTAGAGCTTTGATAGGTATTACATTTTATTAAGAGGTTATAGCTGATCTTTTTGATCAATGAACATCTTTAATCCCTTGAGCTATGGCTGGAAACACTCCTTGGGGTATGTTTAGATCCGTGCTGACTCATGAGAATCAGACCTTGTAGATCTTTAGCATTTTCACTCCTCTTCTTGATCCTGAATGTGCTCCCTTAGGTTGAAATCTGGAGAGTAAACACTTCATGCCATATCACATAATTCTGCTAGAAGCATCCCTTTGGAAAAGGTAGACGGACCATGAAGGGACACGATATGATGGTCAATGACGATGCTTAGGTGGCACTGAGCACCCGTACGTGCACCAAGAAAACACCCCCATACCGCTACACAGACACATAGCTGGATGAACAATCCAAACCACAGATTGTTGCCATATGTACTAATTTCTGACGATTGTCTTCTTCTCTTCAATCATCTATTTTTTCCTGAAAGTAGTATTTACTGTACCATCAACTTTTTGCACAGCACTGCTCATCCAAGTTGTTATTTGTAGCTGGAATGCCTCTGGCCTTTCTCCACTGACCTGGCACATTGACAAGGTGTTTAGGTTAAGAACTGCTGGGGGCTGCATGTTTTATTAATGTGTCTTTTTCTTTTCTCTGTATCGTATAGAAATCGCCAGAGGGCAAGTATTTAGAATACGATGGGACCGCTGTGTCTGGCAACAAAACAATCTAAAAATGTATCATTTTAAGTAACAGATTCTTAAGTCTAGTGTAACAAAATGACTTGTTGACCCTGTCCACATGCTGTTTATATTGAGTTGCATCCGTGCAGTTTGTTGTTGAAATATGCCTGTTTGCCTTAACAAGCATGTGTATCTAATAAAGGAGTCACTTTCTTAAAAACCTCACTTATTCACAATAACTTGAGTATTTTCAGTTCATAGTGCATAGTGTACTTACTGTCATCCACCAGACAGTTTGACATGTCACTGTCTGTGGCTTCTGCCCTCCTTGATGTCTATCTTGAATGGCCTCCAGCTTCCTTTGTTTCCACTCTGTTCCCCTCAGCCCTCTCCCAGCCCTGCAGGACAGTTTCTATGATACAGTCTGCATCCAGACAGGAGGAAAACAACTTTATTGACTTTAACAGTACAACCCCACTGGGCCCTGCTCCTCCATATGGTTTAACTACAGCCTAGCATTTTGTCCCGCCTTGTCGCACACTGAGGTTCCAGCTCTTACACTTTTTTCTATTAATGGAGAATTCAAAACCACACAAGCTGCTGCTTTCAAAAAACTGTCAAACTACTGTTTGGCTTACAGTGATTTTCAGCATTTAAAGTTATTCTAAGATTGTTGAAGGGGAACTCCACTCAAATATGTTTTGGTTGTTCTCTGTGCTGTTTTCACATCGATAAAGTTTCTGTGCTCACTTTAAATCAACACTTGTACACACAAGCAGAATTTTGTGGCACAACTAGTTTGGAGCCAATCTTGATTCAGTATGCAACTTCCACAAGTATAATGTAGAATCTTGAAACCTTCAGAATGAACTTTTTTATTTTTTTTAAGCGGGGCATCATGATCCTGGTGACTTTTTGGGTTTTAAGCAAGAGGTTTCAGAAAAGTTACCACATGGATAACTGGTTTGTTATGGCCAAGAGTTCATCGCAACATCACTTTTCTGATCCTGTAAATTATAGTATGGTTAAGCAGTTGTAAGTGGTTTAAAAGGCTATCAAGTCTAATATTGTATTAGGCTTGATTCTCTGAGAGTATGTGATTGGCATATTTTGTTTGACAATATTTAACATTAAACGGATCAAAAATTACAAAAGAGAGAGACAGAGAGAGACAGAGCCCCTCTTGAACAATACTCGCAGTCGATCAATCAGAGTTTAACAGCTGTGAAGGGGAGCCCCCTCTCTCATCTCAGTGCAGTTGCAAAGGGCGGTGATTTTAGAGTGCGCTTGAATGAGAGCAGTAGGTTGTGTATGTGTGTGCGTCCATGCGTATGATAAAGACTGACGCCCCATTCTTGAGGCCAACTCACTGTGTGTTGCTGTACCGCTGATGTGTCTCAGCTGCTTCTACCTTCAGTCTGTGACGTGATGGAAATCGTCTGGAGGGGGATGGGATCTGCTCATCATTTTGTTGCTGCTCTTACCTATCATCCATCAACCCATCCATTCTTGCATCCATCACTTGCCTATCTGCATCCGGCCTGTGAGCTGAGCATCATGACACAATATGCTCCGACTGCCCACTCGCCCCTTTTACTGACAAAGGGCCAAGAGAGATGCATAGAGATGAATTCCCTCCCCCAGTGGGACCCAATCCATCAACTACAGCACCATACTGACGGCAGCACTGGGCAGCACCCACCCAGGCAATCTTTTAAAGGCAAAGGGGTGACTGACATTCAGATCCACACAATATTCATGACAATAAACCTTTTTTTACGCAAGGACTTTGCTTTAGATAAACCAAAGATCAACAAGAGATAGGTTTTAGCTGTATAATATTTGGTGTGGACAAAGCAAAGTCAGCCAGGGCCTGCAGGGATATGATGTCAAACCCACTAACACATGGTCATTCAGAGAACCTCTCTCCACTCTTTGTGAGCAGAGGATGATGTAACGCTTAGACTCATTCTGCCCTTGTTAGAGGAAACAAAGGACCAGCCAGAGTGCACTCAGACACACACACATTACACACACATTACACATAATGTTCCTCTTTTTCCTTGTTTCTCTCATGGTCATGTGATTGTCTTCAAAGTCAGAACGCACATTATAAAGTGGAACAACATCCACTCAGGCTGCTCAAAATATAAATCAGTATCCAAAACTATCTCAATTAGTTGTGACAATGTCAGCATATTTCATTAATACTTAAAATTCAGTTTGTTTAGTATTTGAGTTAGTTTAATTGTTGCACATTATTAGTTTGGTTATCAACATCGGTATATTAAATCCAGTTTAGAAATGAGTTCTACATTCAGTCTTAAATTACTGTACATGCAAATCATTAGAATTTGCCTACTGTACTGTATGCCGAAAAACTTAAATTCTGGGCTTGTGATCCTTTAAAACAAAACAAAGCCCCCGTCACAGGTTGCATATGAGTTTTGGCCAAAAAGTGTAGTCACTTTCAAGATTGTTTCATTTGAATAAGCGTTGACGACATCGAATAGCAATACTGACCAATCCTGGCTGTGCTGGAACCAGCTGACGCAGGCGTTTGAGAGGGAGGAAACCGCAGCACCAAAGAACACCCACGCAGGCACCATGAGAACATGCTTCAAACTTGACAAAGAAAGACCCCATATGTCTGACAGGTTCAAACTAGAGCTGCAACGATTACTCGAATAACTCGAATCATTCGATTACAAAAAATGTTCGAAGCAAAATCTCTGCCTCGAGGCTTCGTTTAATCACCCGTGTTATGTGGTCTGCTTAGCTCAGGGGTAATTTTTCCACACGGACTGTTATTGCGGACACACACCACTATGTTCAGAATTGAGTCAGCACGATGTTGGAGAGCCAAGAAACTGTCCGTAAAAGTCAGAGAATGTCCAAAGTTTGGGATCATTTCACACGTAAAAATGAAGATAACAAAGTGCAGTGTGTCTACTGCAAAGCAGAACTTGCGTACCACAACAGCACGTCAACTATGATTCAACATCTGAACCGAAAGCATCCAGTTGTTAACACCAGCTCACCGAGCGTCTCTGACACAAGCTAACATAAACATTGATGCTAGCTAATTTAACGTAGCCTTCCATCGCTAATTAGCGCATATGGTATTTGTGGAGACTATAGCCTGATGTTGGTATGACTAACGTTAGATATTATGTTAAGATGTGGAAACTAATTTGTGTTAAATTGCAGGAGAGTAATAGCCTACACCAAATAACTCCTTTACACACACACAGTC
>OMLP01028198.1:13619-33661 GCA_900302685.1 Spondyliosoma cantharus
ACAGAGGAAGAATGAGGGAAGGACAGGAGTGACCTCTGTCTGAACTCACTGAGTGAACTTCTGCCTGGGTGTACTCCAGTTAACCTGTCACACACACACACACACACACACACACACACACACACACACACACACAGTGCCTACTCAGGGTTGTGATGCCCCAGGAGTGTTGGTTGATTGATTTTGCTCACCTCACTTTGTCCCCAAATCCTGCACCACACACACACACACACACACACACACACACACTAATACCATCTGTTTTACTGTCACTAAATTGAAAAGATACTTCCACAGTCTAGAAACGTGTGCAATGTTTTGTGTCCGGAGGGGTAACACAATCTTCTGTCTTCCTCAGGCTGTATGCAGTAGGAGGTCGTGACGGCTCATCCTGCCTGCGCTCAGTCGAGTGTTTCGACCCCCACACCAACAGGTCAGAGACGAGGGACTTCATTTGACCAGAATTAATTGCCATCTCCTGCTTTATTTCCTGTCTGCTCTTCTTCCTGGTGAAGTGCATCTGTGCTTTAAAGGCTATTTACCCACAGATCAAAAGAGACAGCTAACCCTCTCAGGACGTTAGAATAGAGCACATTCAAACAGCGTCTGTTTATGAAGTACATTCATTATTTTCTTCACTGGATGGTCTGATACGAGGTTATCATTAAATAGTCTCTGAGCACAATGTGGAAAGTGTTGAGGTCTTCAGTGTTAGAGGCCATAAAAGTCTGCTTTATCTTTCTGATGGTTACAACCTCCATCTGTAGGTGGAACGGCTGTGCTCCTATGGCTAAGAGGCGTGGGGGTGTGGGCGTGGCCACATGGCATGGCTTCCTGTACGCAATCGGAGGTCACGATGCTCCGGCCTCGTCCCTTGCATCTCGGCTAAGTGACTGTGTGGAGAGGTGAGTCTGTGTACTGTGTGTGTTTGATGTAACAGATGTCTCATATTTATTGCTGTTTGAAATGTAAAATGCGGAATGCACAGTTTACTGTGTGATGTAAAAATATGCATGGGGTTTTTCTTGTCGTCCTTTTTATGTGATTTGTTTTTCTTTTAATATGTTGTCAAGGCTACAACAAGAGACACATATTGGGTCAAAACAACACAGAGTGAACACCATACCTCAGGATTAGTTCATAAAAGAAAAACATTTTTATTTAACTATGGGAGTCTAGAGGCCAGACCAAAAAGAGCTAAACGATGGCTGATATCTGGACCATACGACCCAGAACTTCCCTCCCCTCCCTAAACTATCAAAATAGTGCATAGACTAATCTAACAAAAAAAGCTGGAAGAACTAAACTACCAGACCTCCGTCTTCAAAAGAAATAAACACAAACTAAGGAGCAAAATGATACACGATACAGAAGTCGTACGCGTGTCACAATCTGAGTCTGTCGTTGGTGGCTGACCTCCAGTAAGTTGTTCAAACAAATGATATGTTAGTAATTTATTTACTTTCCCTCTAAATTCAATGAAAACACATTTATAATCGTCACCACTCTTCTTTTTTTTTCGATACTGAATTACAGGTCAATCTTGATGTTAGTTTGTGGTTAGCTTACATTTGCTTACATTATTTATTATCCAGTCTTTGCGATACCAAAATGCTGCAGTATAGTTTTCCTGAGCTGGCTGCGTAAGCGTTTGTTAGCAGAGTTACAGCACTTTTGGTGTTCCACTCAGGAATTGCTGTTGAGAAGATTTAATTTAATTTCATCTCTATTTGTGTATGAATTAATAAACAAATGAGATACAGCATGTTTTTTCAGCTTGAGAGGTGCTGGTGGTGTGGGCTGTTTCCCCTTGCCTCCGGTCTTTATGCTAAGCTAAGTTATTAGCCTCCTTGCTCCAGCTCTCATCTATCTCCCAAATGTATTGTACTCCCAAATGTTGTAATACTCTATGTATTGTATCTCCCAAAATGTTGAACTGTGGACAGTAAACCTGTTTAAAGTTAATTTCTTACTTTGTGTGTTGTTCAAATCTGTGTGTGCTTCTCTGTGTGTGTACAGGTACGACCCTCAGACAGATGTGTGGACGGCAGTGGCTCCCATGAGCATCAGCAGAGATGCCGTCGGTGTTTGTCTCCTTGGTGACCGTCTCTATGCTGTGGGCGGTTATGACGGGCAGGTGTATCTCAACACTGTAGAAGCTTACGACCCTCAGACGAACGAGTGGACACAGGTACACACCCAAACACACACAAGGAAAGAGTCTTTACAATCAATATATATATATCGAATAGATCTATTCTCTTACAGCACATACACATGAAGATTTATATACATGCACATTGACTGTAGCTCAGTAAAAACAGGTAATAAATCATTAAATGCACCAATAAAATCATTATATAAACACAGGATGTCAGTTTGACCTTCCTCCAGTTCCTCTCCTATGTATCTTGGCATGTTTTTCGTTGTTATGCAAATGTGTGTTTTCCTCATGCTAATATTGTCCTTGCCGCTGCGCAAGGGAAGGAAAGTTGAGCGATTCCATTCAACAGAAGTGTATCGCACTTCAGTTTATACCTCATCTCCTGCATCGCCTCAGAGGATTTCCAACCAAAGTCGCTGTATATCTGCTATTTTGGAGACATGCACCATGCTGAGAACAAGAGGGGGTGTAGGTGGGCAGATACAGAGACGCTCAGACTGACACAGAGGGCTGAGGAGATGTGAGGGGACATGTTTAGACCATTAAATGTGTCCTCTGTTCATTGTCAGAAACTGAAAAAACAAACCAGAGGATGTCTTGTCTGTCCTGTCTTCACACTTCCCCTGCACAAATTTTAGCACAAATCTGTCAATCTTTTCTTTTTCCCAGACACATAACGTGGGTGGTAAGTTCATGTTTAAAATTAGGTGAGTGACAGGCAGCTTTGACTATCCATGTCTAACAAAACTAACAGGACTAGACAACCACAAAAGGCACAAAGCTTCCCTTGGAGCCAAAGGATTATCCTCACTCCCGACTCCCTGCTGTGTGGTAGTCGGTGTATCCTTGTGGGGGGGTCAAAAGGAGGTCTAGCTGCAAAATATCAGTGTTGTACATATCCTTCATTCACAAAGAAGTCCATTCCCTTCATTCATTCCCGACCTTGGAATTAAGTAGTCCATTAATTAGTCGTTCAGGAGCTTTTAGTCATATCACATGATCTTTTTCAGGATATCAGGTTGGTCAGTGGTCTCAGAAGTGTAGATGCTTAAACTGCAATTTTATCTGAGCACTTTAAACCTGCTATAACAATTATTTTGGCCCCCACAGGAGACAGCTGTAACAAGCTGTTCATGTATGTTGGCATGAACATAGAAGCAGTTGCATTTTTACAAATCAAGACACAGCAGCTTTAGCAATTTATTTGGAGTCATATTTGTGTCCACCTGAGTCCATATTCATATTCTTTTTGCTCTGTTACAAGTCTCTACCAATTTCTGAGCGAAATATCTGACTTTTAAAAGCATCTAAATGCTCCACCATGTTCGCCAGCTAGTCTCTTAACTGTGTCTGTGTGTTGTTTGGTGCTGAGCAGGTAGCGCTTCACCTTTGGACATTGACAGAGTCACATGATATGTGATGACTATTAAACATATGAATAACGATTTGAGACATGTTTCTACAGACGGCCAGAACAGACAAACCAATAGCTGTCTCTAATTAGGGTCTTTTGCATTTTGAGTGGGGGAGATGAGGGGTGTTCAGCTGGTTACAATCTGCAACCTCACCACTAGATTCCACTAAATCCAATGCGTTTGACCTTTAAACCAACTGAAAACATGAATAGTTCTTGACAGTCCTTTGCTGTACCTTTTAGTATCCATCTGTGATTGTGACTCTCTTGTTTTTTTTTGTTTTTCATCTTTCCAGGTAGCACCCCTGTGTGTGGGCAGAGCAGGAGCGTGCGTGGTGGCCGTCCGACTGTGAAAACACAAACACCAAACGTTCAACAGAGGACTGCCCATGATGTGGCTCAGAGACCCTCCTCTTTGTAACGGCTGCCATGGTTTTACCGACGTCACACCAAGACACTCACCTGCCTGCCAGCATTTGAGCAACACACGGAGGTGACAGACTGATTACTGAACACACGTCAGCCATGTCACATTTTTACTCTTCTGTGATTGATTTTAGGGTTTGTTTTAGGGTTAAGTCATGTGTCAGGTTCCGGATAAAGTTTTCATATGTGAACATCCTGATGACTTCTGCCACAGACGTGGCACTGACACTACAGATGAAGAGGAATCTGCAGTGTTTATCTGAGCATGACAGAACAGCTGTCTCGCAGCTTCGTTTTTTTTCATGCCTATTATTTTCTTCCTGTAGACAAGGTGGGACTCACACACACACACACACACACACACACACACACACAAACCAACATGTCTACTTTCAGCTTCTATTTCTGCTGACAGAAAGGTGAGAGAGACAGAGAGAGCTTGTCAGGGCCGTTGAGATGCCTCATCATTTTATGCACTCGGTTTTCCTAACAATATCTGATCTTGTGTATTGATGCTATTTTAATATATTCCCTATTATTTTATGCTGCAGTCGGCAACTGCTCCCCTCCCCTCTCCTCTTTTCTTTTCCTTTCTTGCCCGCTGACGAATGAAAGAAAGACTTTTGACATAATCAGCACAACCTTATAAGCAGCTGTACTGTAACAAACTGTGACACTCTTTATTCTTTTCAGTCAGAAACATATCATCACGTTTTATCTAACATTTTCTGTGCGTATGTCTTCCACGTTGCATCAGCTCACATCTGAAGCATACAGTATACTGTGAGTTATTGTAGCGTTTTTATAAGCTACACGGGCAAATTATCCAACTTTTTACAGTCTAATCGTGCCATTTTTTTAAATAATTGAGGTCCATGAAGTGCTGTTAGTCTACAGCCCAAGTGGCCCTTTGTTGATGCCTGTAGAGAAATCTTATTTTCACTTTCCCGCAGAGCCAAAGGTCAGCTCTTTATAGGCTTGGTCTTAATACAGGGTCACTCAAGCTTTTCTCTTTTAGCTGTCTTTCTCTCCACTATAGTTGTTTCCTCAGTGTGTGTGTGTGTGTGTGTGTGTGTGTGTCTGTACACATCCGTTCGGGTGTTCAGAGATTGCAAGGAGTATATTTTTATCTCAAATGAGAATCTTCCCGCTCCCCTCTCCCCACATCTTCAATTCCCTGCTGCTTTCTCTTCATTCCTATTTTCCCATTTCAACATACACACACACACACACACACACACACACACAGACATACACAGACACACACACACACACACGCTCACTTTTAGAGCAGAATTGAACACCCAGACAAAATGAACAACAGACCATATAATGAGACCATGAATTTAATAACGCAGATTCAGCCGGTGTGACTTTTTGTTTGATGTCGAGTTCAAAGCGTTATTAGATTTGATGCTGCTGCAGACAATGTATCACACGTTGGAGTGGAGAAAATGAAACGACCTCATGTTATGAACACATGAGGTCGTTTGCGGGCTCGATTCAGGAAACCTAAACATCAGGAAACCTCAAGAATACAAAGATGCTGACTGCAGGTTTGATACTTATATGTCACAAGCATTTTATTCTGTATGCTTAATTGTTTATTTTCCCTGTGTGGCTCAGTCTGCTCCTCTAGTGTGTGTGTGTGTGTGTGTGTGTGTGTGTGTGTGTGTGTGTGTGTGTGTGTGTGTGTCTAGTGTACAGAAAGCAAATGCCTGACAGGGAGAGGCAAAGCAGGCATCCTGTCTGAACTGACAGATCTAGAGCTAATGTAGCCCCCAGGATGCACTCCATAAACACGCACGGACATATCTCTCACACACACACACACACACACACACACACACACTTAACCACACAGCTGAAAGCCAAGTGCCCCAGGAGCCGGTGAAGATTGAAAAGCCTCCCATATTTGCCGGCATGACATCTAAAAAAGCATAGACGGGCAGGCCAATGATTCCCCACAGCTGAGCTGATGTTTATTCAGGCCTAATGCATCGCTGCATTACTCTATTTTCTTCTCTTTCAAACCAGCCCGCTGTTTATTTAGAGAGTCATTCTCTTCAGATCAGAGCACGAGAAGAGTGTCACCACTGCCGTGCAGATTTCAGTCAGAGGTTTCAAAATAAAGACAGACATTCCAAATCAATCTATATATTGAGTGTATATTATGTATATAAATAAATATGAAATCTGTATGTAGTATTATTTATGGAAGCACATTTCTGCCAGTTAAAAAGAAAAAATGGATGAAATTTTGCCTTGATTTAAAAAAAGAGATTCCTATGGTAAATCATAAAAAGTCTAATATATATGAATGAGTTAAAACTAATTACTTTACTAATGAGTTAAAAAGTCAAAATTATGAGAGAAGAAATAATGAGTAAGTATTATGTTGAGTTGAAATTATTAGATATAAGCCAAAATCATAATTTTGGAATAAATGTTTGTTTTTATCTCATAAATTGGACTTTTGTTGTCTCAGAAAGTAATGATTTGCAGAGGGAATTTTTTTTTCATCGAGCTTAGTTTTCATCTTGTTTTTTTTTATTCAGCTGTCAGATATGTGCTTACATACTTCTTGCATCATGCTGTATATTATACAGTGCACACTAAATATGCCATGTGTCATTGTGTGTTTCTTTTCCTACCATGGATTGAGATGAAGAAGTGATGAGATTAAGAAATGGTACAGCTGCTGATCTCCTCTTTTTGTACCAGAATACTACACATCCTCCTGTACAATGTAAATGTACAATATATATGCTGCTGTAATATGCTGTTATTGTCTTTTATACATTAAAGTCCAGATGTGATTTAACACTTGTTTATGTTTTTTTATGAGGAGCAGTTGAACAATAACAACTACATCATGTTTATGGTGCAGATGTTTCCACAAGCAGTTTCCATTTGTCACAAACGCACTCTAAATGTCATTATGGTGTAAATGTGTGTGTTTATATGTGGCTTTTATCTGTAGCAGCATCCCCATCAGACCAGACCTAGTGATGGCCTCTGTAGCTCAGAGGTTTCTGTATTTTTATGTGTGTTTTCCTTCTCTGAATTAATTTCCTGAGCCTGGAGGTTAATATGAATCCTCATTACTCTTAAGTGTGAATGCTCTACATTAAACGCTGCAGCCCGAGCCAGAGACACAGCAGCAGGTTGAAGCGATCTCGGTGTGAAACGAGTGTATGAGGGAGAGGAATGCTCACAATTTCCGGATACGTTAACCCCTGGCCTGCCGCCTGTAGCCAACTGATTCACTCTGTTATTTATTACATGAGAGGCTTTAAATCATAACCAACTCTGACAAACGGCTCCCGGTGGCACTGAGAAATGATGCAGGTGACCTTGTCTCACCACCTTAACAGCATCTGAGTCCATTATGTCTGACAGGGAGAAGAAGGAGACAGAAAGCACTGGACTGTCTGACTACACATGTTCCACATCCACATATAGATTTAACCTGCAAACAGTTCAGACGTGCAGCTGCACATTTATCTGTCAATTTGATGCAACATAAAGGCATCAAATTTTAGATTTTTATTTTAAGATAAATGTAGGCTAACATACAACATACCTCTTTTCTCTTCCTGGCTATTAGCAGAGAACAGCAGAAAATACCTCACATCACAAAATGATATAGGACATATATTTGAATGAAGAACAACCTTAAAGGAAAAGTTCTCCCAAAAATGAAGAATCAGATTCTTAACAGCAAACAGTATTGCAGCTTCTTACAGCTTCTTACAGCTTCTTACAGCTTCTTACAGCTTCATCCAGCGTAACTGAAATTTCCAGAAGCACTTAGATCCCAAACTGAAACGCTCAGGTGTTATTGATACCTTTTTTTAAATCCAAAATCTTCTCTGTGGCAACTGCATGTCGGGGGTGTAAATAACACCTTTTCTAATCATCAATCATCAGTATCAGGGAGATGTTTGAGTTGGGATCTTGCAGTGTATTCTGGTTCTGTATCTAATTAAGATTTACTGTACAGTGTGGATCGATTTAGGACAAGTATATAGTACTGAGAACTAATAATAGAGTGATTTGTTTATTAACTAAATGCCTGCGATATGTTTTCATACTTCATGCAGCAATAATTAAGTATGTGTGTGGCTCTCAGGCAGCTTGTTTAATTAGTCAAGCATGAAAAATTGTACACAGATTGTCCTGCAGGGAAAGAACAGCGGCCCAGTGGGAATTAACCGGCTCACGTCAGTCTTATAGGTACCTTTACTTCCAGCAGTGCTACTGTGATCTACAGATATACCTGCAAATTGAAACAATTTGTTTTGTTTTGATGCAATCACTCAAACGTCTCTTTTTACTATTCTCTCTAGCTATTTGAATACAGTCTTTATATAGTTAACTTTTGTCTGCCTCTCCACTTATGTCATCAAATGTTTTCCGAGTAATATCAGAGTCACAGAGTTACAAGCCAAGGAGTGTTTTTTTTTTTCTCCCACCTGTCAGCTTGTTGGTAGGTTTGTCAGCAAGATTACTCAAAATCTGCTGATCGGATTTCCAAGAAACTTGGGTGAATGATGGGTCTCAGCTCAGAATGGACCCCATTAACTTTTGCTACAGATCCAGATAAAGGGACGAATCCAGGATTTTTTTTCTCACTTTCTTTAACATTGTGAGATTTCGACATTTTCATTATTTTCTCAGGGAATAATGCATAGTTCCAGATTTAAAAAATTGGCGTATATAGGTGGTTGGTATCTGTGAGTAACAACCAAAGGGGAGTGCTGGGACTTATGAGGTATGCACTCTACTGAGTACCATTCTACAGTAGATCTGATTGGTTTAATGTGAGTTGTTACAATTGCCCCTGGTGTCTGCTACAACTGTCCCACAAGACAATGAATGCTATACATGGACAACGTGTCTTCAGGACGAATTGTAATACGTCCACGAGACCTGCATCATTCCTACAGGACTTCGTCACAACTGGGACATGAGCCTATTTCTGTGGGATGTTTTGTAAGGATTTAAGAGCAGATTCAATGACTGTATATAAGTGAGTTTTGACCTCAGCAGTTAAATGTTGGCAGGTGAATGTGAATACATTAAGAAACTCACAGACTTTTTATGATTCATTGCAGAATTACAAGATAATTAAACCAAACTGAGTTTCTCCAATGTTATTGAATCTGTCGACTGCAGAAGCACTGAGCCACCCTGCTCACTTCTGGCTTATTGTCTCGCTGGCGAAAAACATTTCACAACATTCATTTTTCATCCGGTGCTCTAATTTTACCATTTTGCTTGGAAATCATGCAGCTGCTCCCTTCAGTGCAGCTTAATGAGATCTGAGTCAGCAGGGTGCAGTCTGCTGGTGAGGAATATTTGTGTCACACAGCTGGCATTTCCTTCAAGCTCCCAGGTTTGTATAGCAGAAATAAGCTGTCAGCCTCCCATCAATGTATGGAGGAAGCACAGAAGCTGCTGTGTCACCAGAGTGTGCTTCACTGTCTGTCATTAATAATGGAAAAACACGAGGAACAGGAGCCACTGACCTTGATTTATCTCAGGAGAACAGAAGCGTAGTACAGTGAGTCTGTGCTGTATTGATCTGGAGGAGCTGGAGATGGTGAAAGAGCATCACTGATCATTTAAAGAACAGAAAGAAAAAAGGATTTGATAGAACAGTTACAGTGAACTGTGACAGCTGAATGGTGAAGTCCTAAGAACTGTGCAAGGTCGCCGTCTAGTGGATCTGTGGTTGAAGTACATGGTGTACAGAAACAGGCAGCTTTATAAATATATTTTCTAACACAAGTTTTTTTCTTATTTTGCTCTTAGTTTGTTTTAATTAGGTCTGCAACTACTGATTATTTTAATTATAGATTAATCTGATGATTATTTTCACAATTAATTGATTCCAATTTGTGAAAAATGCTCATTACAGGTTCCCAGAGCCCAAATTGACGTCTTCCAATTGCTTCAAAACCCCAAAGACTCTACACTGACTATTATCAATGACAAAGAAAAGCAGCAAATCCTCACATTTTAACATTTGCTTGAATAATGTATAACAATTAATTGATTATGAAAAAAGTTGGCAACTAATTTTCTTTCTAACCACTAATCGATTAATCGACGAATCCTTACAGTGCTATTTTTTTAACTGCCTTTCCCACTGATGTGTATACAAATCACCAAATTGTCATAATTTAATTGTAATTTATTTTGGATTGTACAAAGGAAGACAAAGATTTCAGAGTCTGTGCTGCACAGTGTTTCATGTACACTGTCTCTTGCAGCTTGGTGTAAGGCAACAGTGCAGCTTCTGCCTAGAAACAAAATGTCAAACAGGTGACATCTGATTACTGTTCTGCTGCTGCTCATCCAGTATCTTTGTCATGATAGTCTTTATCTACAGCATACATCCAGAAACAGAACTTTAGTGAATAGAATATACTTAAAGCTGAGTTTGGCCATGAGAGGCAGCCTTTGGGAGAGTCTAGATTTATCTATAGTCGCAGTGTTGCAGTTTGCAGGATGTTAACGAGCTGCATTCGGACAATGCACCAGATGGGATCATATATTCAGAGCTAACGCTGCACATGAAGTTTCTTTGACAAAAGAGAATATCAGGCCCATTATTTGCAGTGTTGGACTCAATAAAACATCTAATAAATGTCTGCATTGTTGTTAACAACTCTCACTTTATTGCAGTTGTTTATTGTATGTCCTGTCAGGAGCACTGAGACAGCTGCAGAGCTCCAATCGGTGCTTCCACTGTTATAGTGTGTGCATAATGTGATATATATCATCGCCAAACACAGCTGGTTGCACACTCAGAGATTATGTGCACAATATAA
Organism: Spondyliosoma cantharus; assembly: GCA_900302685.1. Lineage (NCBI taxonomy): Eukaryota > Metazoa > Chordata > Actinopteri > Spariformes > Sparidae > Spondyliosoma > Spondyliosoma cantharus. The sequence goes on from OMLP01028198.1 coordinate 24,466, forward strand.
TACCTCAAGGCTGACTTTATATGAAAGCGGGAAGGAAAAAACAGGGAGACTTTCAAACCTCTTGTGTTTCAGCTTCACAGTCAGTTCAGTTTAATCCTTCTGCGTAAAGATACGGTCCCTGCAGATCTTTAAATCTAGATGACTTTCTGATTTTCTGCGTCTCTGTTTACTGTTTATTTTGTGCAAGAAAACAAGAAAAAATATAACATTAGGCCTTTTCACAGCAGACGTTTTGACTTGTCATAGGAAAAACAAAGCTTGCTGAATCAAGCACTCTGACACTGAAGCAGCTAAATGGATTTCAGCCATCATTATAATCTATTGTTTATTTGTATGGTTAGAAGATGTTAGCATTAGCTGATGCCACACAACACAACATTTATGACCTAAGCAATTTGCAGTGCCCATCCCTATTTGGGCCCATAAAACTAAACAATAACTACACAGAAGAGAATACAAACACACACTCAACAATCAATAGGCACAAGAAAATACAAACAGAACAATAAAAATAGCCAAACAATAAAACACCACAAAACAAGCACCAGCTCTTTAATAAGAAAATGACTGCTACGTTTTCAGAACAGTTTTAAGTTTAAAATGATCTCAGTCAGGATTTACAGATGCTGATCCCCAATCAGAAAAAGCAGTTTTCCAAATGAGGATTCATGAAAAGGCACTTCACATTTCCCATTGGATGCTCCATATGTTGCTGAGCCACAAACTCTGATAGTAACCACACAAAACATGATTATGTAGGCATTTATAGATTCTATAGATTCAATTCATAGAGTCTATGATTTGAAAGTCTGATGGAATGATCAAAACTTAACATATTCAAATTCTTGTGAACATGGCATTGACGTGATCTTTCTGGCTTCTGGTAAAAAAAAAGTATTGCTGCTCCATACAGTATATCATCATAACAGGCTTGGTTGTTGTGGAAGCTGCTTGATAATATAATATATAGTAAGATATAAGATAAGACTTTATTGATCCCTTATTGACTTTACTGATGGGTAAATTCACATGTCACAGCAGCGGTTGAGTGATAGATTCAGGAATTAAAACAGAACAAAAGCAGGCAAAATAGAAACATGCAATAAAATAATATAAGCAAAAAAATGTGATCAAAATGTTATGCTGCATTATATGGTGGTGTTGATTTGCTTTAGCAGCCTTGCTCTCCATTTAAAAGGCCTATTGGGAGATTTTTTCCCATTAGTTCAGTCAAGCCTTTAATGTCCCACAGCGGACATTTGGCTTGCAGCAGCAAAAACAAGCTCATCAAACAGTAAACAGAATAAAAATGATCTACCTTAAAAAAGTTTAGTAAAAATAACTAAATCAGGTAAAAACAATGTTAAACAGCAGTTATAAGTATCTTATTTCATGAGTGGTGGAAATTACTTGCTGGAGTGCAAATTAATCAGTTTTACTGCACATACTAAAAATGTTTGGATCCATTGCACTTGGCCTTAAAGGGAGCTGCTCAAGCACTTAATTTAAGATGTGGTAGGTATCACATTAACATAAAGCTTTATGTTTCTCTTTTTCCAGACTCTTCTTTTTCTTTTAAAAGTCTGTAGTATAGATGGTGTGGCTGCTGCTCAACAACAATCTTCCTCTAAAAGCAATGTTTTTTTAACACATGAGATCCGCAGGGTACATTATACCTAGTAACTGTACTATATTGCAGGAAAGAGGAAAAAGAAGAGAAGCATTTTTATCACATCAAGGAGTGCAGTAAAAGTGTACTCACATACAAATAAATACAGGCACATAATAGTATCAGTAGTATTTTGGTTTACACAGAGAAAAAAATTATTTTACAAATAAATTTTTACAGTAAATTTATTATTTGTTTTAATAGTTTAGTTTCAGTTTTCTATATAATAAAATATAATAAAAAGGTTAAACAGGCACATGGTCATTTTCTCATTAATGTTAAATACATTTTGTGCTAAGGGGAAGAGCAGTCTGGGTTGTTTTGTTTTTTTACAGATTATGTATGTATTTATGTTAAAATTATCACTCAGAATGTATTTTGTATACAGTTAATGTTCTTTCTAATTGTTTTACTTTATTTACGGCTACTTATCATAATGATATGATATGTAACACACGCCCTACTATTCCATCTTCTGACATCTTTAAAACTTCCCTTCTTTCCCCTCAGCTCTGCTTTGGAGGCTCCTCATTGGCTGATGACGACTGTTGCTATGACATCGCTGTAGCTTCTGCAGACGCTTCAGAGTGATGCATTGTGGGATACACGCAACGGTCCTGTCGAAGATACTTTAAACAGAGAAAAATGATTCAAAGTTCAAGCGATTGAACGCCGTCAGGATGAAGGTTGATACCAGCGCACTCATTTAACATGCCGGCATCACGTTGCTTCTGTTTTTACGTTTCCAGTGTTGTGTTTAATGACAGTAAGAGCTTCAGCCAGCAAGCTGAGCTAGCTACATGCTAGCGGTTGCGTTTAGTAGTTAAGCAACTAACAGCGAGCTAATGTAATGTTAACGTTTTACATTAGGTAAACCAGCTGCCTGGGCGGATACAGCGTGAAGTAAAGTCATGTCTTACCGGTTTAGCTAGTCCATATTCTATTGGACACCTGTTGCACATAATACATATTGTTTTGTTGTGGGTGTTGCCATCTATCTCCGCAAATGCTATAGACATATACTTGCTTGACATTTTTCTTAGTATTGTTAAATGAAAGGGCTTGCCAGGTAATGTCTTAAACAATATCTGTGATTGAAACTCAATAAGACAGTCAAGAGAGGCCAGTCTTAAAAAACAAAATCTTACTAAGTAGGTTCACTTAGTAGGTTTTCAATTTCCTTGCGGGAGTCATCCCAAAAGGTTCAATAAGTTCAAGTCTCTAAGTCTACTCAAGTACTACAATTCCGAGGTACTTGCACTTTACTTGAGTATTTCTATGTATTTCTACTTTGCTCTTCCACTTCACTACATTTTGGAGGCAAATATTGTACTTATTACTCCACTGCATTTCTTTGATAACTTTGGTTATTAGTTTCTCTGCAGATTTCTGATTACTGCATAAAAGCAATGTGCAATGTTTTTTTTTTTTAACTGATTTATTTTACTGGCATTGGATAGAAACAACTGATTCTGATCAATTTTCTGGTTAGAAAACGCTGAATATCAGATCCGATAATTGTCCAGAACAATAATCAGTTGACCCATTATACAGTATATAATTACATGTAAATATATGTATAATTTATTTTTATTTGTACTTTTGATACTTCAGTTCATTTAATGTCAGATTCTTTAGGACTTTTACTCAAGTGCTATTCATATTGATGACTTTTACTTTTACCAAAGTAATGTTTTATCACAATATCTTTATTTTTACTCAAGTACGACCCTCAAAACGACACAGACAAAAAGAGCTTAAAAAGTAATTAACAATTAGATATGGATGAAAAATATGTCTCTAAATATCTCTAATCTCTAACACCTTTGTCTTGCTTTCATGCATTTATAGTAACGTTCCTCCTGGTTAATCAAAAATACTGAAATAAATGGTGTCCATAACTCTTAAGCAGCTAAGTCCAGTGTCCAGATACGGCTGACGTTAAGCAGTTTTTCTGGCTGAAATGAGTTGCAACTATTATTATTGAGTTGGTGCCTATGTTATTGGTATTTCACTCTCAATGCCATGAACATTTTACATATTGTGTGTCTTTTAACAAAAAATTAAAAATTCTTAAAATGCAATCTTTGTGTCCACAGAGCGTTTTCATCCTCGATGACAAAGCCTGGGCAGGTTCCAGCCTATTGTATAAGTGGCAGAAAAGCCTTGGTAATTACATCGCTGTTGCAGGGTGAGTAAATTGTTGTGGTAGAAGTCGTAGCCTGAAGAAAACTGTGTGGTAATCTGGTGCAAGATTTATATCAGTACATTACTTAAATTGTGGATGATGTCTCTAATCATACAGACAGGACAACTCAGTGAAAGTATTTGATCGACATGGACACAAGTGGACTGAACTTAACCTGCCTGGGTAATTTTAAGACCAAAATTTTGACTCAGTTTTTATCTTCAGCTCACTCACTGTTAAATAAGTCTGCTAAGTCTTTTACATTTTTTTCTTCTTTTTACTGCTCCCCTCAGGCACTGTGTGGGAATGGACTGGGATAAAGATGGGGACATTTTGGCAGTGATAGCTGCAAAATCTAGTTCCATCTACCTCTGGGATGCCAGTGTCAATAAAACATCCCAGATTGAGAGCGGCATGAGGTATGGTACATGTTTCCAAAGAGCTCAGTTGCTGTGAAATAATTGGTTATCACTTGTAATACTCTTGTTTCTTGCTGTTGTTTGTTTCAACAGAGATCATATGTCCTTCATCTTGTGGTCGAGGACGGGCCCGCTGTTGGCAGTGGGGACATTCAAGGGGAACCTTTTGATTTACAATCAGCAGACCTCACGCAAGATCCCTGTACTGGGTAAAACACATACAACACAACTGCACATGCTTTTGTGTTGTTGTGTCTTCGCTCACTTCTGTTTTACTGACTGCCTCTCCCTCTCTCTCCACAAATGCTAGGCAAACATACAAAGAAGATCACCTGTGGGTGCTGGAGTAATCAGAATCTACTGGCTCTGGGAAGTGAAGATAACACCCTTAGCATCAGCAATCATGAGGGAGACACCGTCAGACAGGTAGTCAGACATACTCATTGGGGGCATAAACACACAGGCAGCACAAATACTGTTGACCTTATTAAAGGGCCCATATTACGTTCATTTTCAGGTATCTACTAAATACTGTAATCTTTACTTGCTTTTACATAAAGAAAAAAATGTGTCTATTCACCCTCTGTTTTAGTGCCTGTCTCTTTAAGGCCCCCTCCTGAAAAGCCCCATCTGCTCTGATTGGTCAGGTCTCACAGGCATCACTTCTGCCTGTGTTTTTGCAACCATGGTTGTGCTTGAGGCATTTCTGAGAGCAGTGACTGTATAATTTAAATGTATTTAAGACACAGTATGTGAATATGGGCTGTGTGCATTCCTCTGTAGATGAAATGTTTTGATACTTTCAAAGTATTAATATAACACCTTGACCTGCATTATAATAAACAGACATTTAATGTATTGCCTTGACCATGTAACTATTCAGTTAAAACAGGTGGAAGTGAAAATAAGTAGAACAGCCACAAATGTTTAATTGTCTTCTTGGTCACTCACATTACGAGCAAACGAAAGTAAGGTATCTGTCTGTATCTGATAAAGAAGTGCAAGCCAAACAGGTAAAAGCTGAGAAGTTTGAAAACTGACAGGGAACAGGTGTCATGACAGCCTTTCTCTTGTTTTGCCAGACAACGCTCCGCGGTGAACCTGCTGAGCTTTGTTTTTCTGCCATGAAGACGGATGAAAGGTCCGCTCAAGGGGAGAACACTGTACGTTTGTCTTTTTATACTAACTTGAATTCTCCAATTTTTTCTTATATTCACACTAAATCATTTTTGGCACATTTATTACAACATGTTCACATTGTGTGTCTTGACTTCTTTGTAGTTTAACCTGTTTACTTTATTCATATTCACCCTTGGCCATGTACTTTCTGTGTGCAAATCTGTTCACCATTACAAATTTATAGTTTGCTTTTGTGAAATCATTGTTCCCTGCTTATATTGACCCTTTAGGTGAGTCTGTCTGTTGACAAGAAGATCCTGATGCTTTTTAATGTTTTGGACCCTGAAAACCGGATAGAATTGACCTTCCAGCGTCACTACGGACACATCGTGTCCTACCGCTGGTACTGAACATCATCACACACTGACCAAACGCTGTTACGGAAATATGACCCTGGGAGATTTGTACTGACGTCAATTCTCTTCCTCTGCGTGTCCCTTCCAGGTATGGTGACGGCTATATTCTGATTGGCTTCTCCCATGGGTATTTTGTGGTTATTTCCACGCACATCAGGGAGATTGGGCAGGAGCTCTATCAGGCTCACAACCACAAAGATAGTCTCAACAGTGTGGCCATCTCGCCAGCGGTAAACAAGGCTGCCTCCTGTGGGGACAACAGGTACACACAGGCTTGAAAAAGAAGCAAAGCGCTCACTTTTTGAGAAAGTGAAAAACAAAAATCCCTGTGTTTCTTGTTGCAGCATTAAGATCCACGAGCTGTCTGAGCTCAAAGATATCAGCAATGTAGTTCGGCTGGACGATGAGACCAAAGGTGAGACAGTCCTCTTTTCTATCCACACTGTCAGAGGGCCATGTTTAATGCACTGCCCACTTCTCCTTCATCTGCCTCTTTCTCTCCTCCCGCAGGTCTGGACCAGCTGTGCTGGACAGACGACGGCCAGCTGTTGGCGGTTTCCACACAGAAAGGGACGCTGCACGTCTTCCTGACCAAGCTGCCCATCCTGGGTGACAGCTTCGGTACCCGGCTGGCCTACCTCACCTCCCTGCTGGAGGTCACTGTTTCCAACCAGGTGGAGGGGGTGAGGACACACACACACACACACACACACACACACACACAAAATATTAAATCATAAACCTGTGCTCATATTAGATGATTTAACATTCCAATACATTAATACTAGATTAAAAGGACCTTTTTATCCATCTTTGGTGCTGTATGTTTCTCAGGAGAGTCCTGTTGCCATAGAGGTGGAAGTTGAGCCTACGTTCATTGCGATGGGACCGTACCATGTGGCTGTTGGAATGAACAACAGAGCCTGGTTCTACGCCCTTGTAGACCACGAACCTGGTGGGTGTGTGTGTGTGTGTGTGTGTGTGTGTGTGATGTCTCAGCCAGGTTATGTGGTGTGTTGGTATTTGTTGAACCTTGTATGAATGGATGAATAAGTATCACTAAACTGCTTTGTTTGTCACTCAGGCTTTAACAAGCTGAAGGACATCGAGTATCTGGGGACGATAGCCAGCATGTGCCTCAATGCAGACTATGCAGCAGCGCTGTTTGAGGGAAAGGTCCAACTGCACATGGTGAGTCATCTACATTTCTTTGTTTCTGTTTTTTATTGACCAATGAATGAGGATTGAGTTTTTGTCTGTGTATCTGTTTGTGTAAATTTAGATTGAAGGTAGAGACCAGGAGGAGAAGAAACAGATGAAGTTGTTTCCAGACGATGACAGAAAAGGTCGGATCCTTTGCCACGCCCTCACCGCTGACTTCCTCTACTACGGCACAGACGTAAGGCTCAGCCCACCCTCACTTCAGTCAGACCATGACCAAGTCTATTTTTTGAAGTCCCGTTTTCTCTATAGATTGTGTGAATGTATAAGTTTCTCTGGAAGCTAGTTAACAAGAGAGTAACTGATATTTGTTCTGTATAGAACTGTATATTGTTATTTCATCACCATAGATCAGGGTTAATCTTGAGTGTTAAGTGATCTAGTTATAGTTTCTTCATCAAACCCAAAAAAGACATACAAAGTATGAAAGTTGCCATACAAAACTTGTGACATCAACTTTTCATGTATTTTGGTTTCATTGATTTATTGTGTGTAAGTCTTTCTCTCAATTGCTGGTGCATTCCCTTCAACAGTCTCTGTCATGCTTTCCCCACACTCAGTTGTCATCTCTTTTCATTATCGTCCCTTCCCATCTCCCTTTCTCCCTGCCTCTCTTTTCCAGATGAGCATTATCCCCCTCTCTCTCTCTGTGTTTCTCAGTCAGGCAATGTGTCGTGTGTGTTGGTGGAGGACTGGGCAACTGTGAGCAGCTACAGCCACCCAGTCGGTGTGAGGAAAGTGTTCCCAGACCTAAATGGCACGCGGCTGGTCTTCATCGACGACAAGAATGGCGGCTTCCTGCTCTCCACTGCAAGCGTCAGTACATACGGTCACATGGCACATCTATGCACGCATACAGCTACTCATACAGCGCACACACACACACAAAGGGAACTCTGAGTTCCTTTGCACTCTGAAGACATTCAATTAAATACACAGTGATAAAATATCACATCAAGAGAAGATGGGAATTACACTAATTTTGTGTGTGTGTTTGTTTTTGCCTTCATCCGATCTAGGCCACAGACTCCTGCTCTGAGCTGCCCAACTTCTCTCCGACTATCACAGGAGTGCTGTGGGACAACTGGCATGCTGACAGAGGAGTGTTTGTAGCTTACGACGATGACAAAGTCTATACCTACGCCCTGCATAAAACCACCATATATGGTAGGGGGATGCAAAAATGCAAACACAATGCAAAAATCGGGTTTTCTAGTACCCTTAAAATAGTCATGCTACCATAATCCCGTGGTATAAATGTAAGCGAGCGTTAATTGAAACTTTTATTTCTGCCTGCCCAGGCCCGCGGGTGGTGCTGGTGGGGAGCACCGCACTCCTCTTCTCCCAGAAGCCTTTGCTCTTGCACAACGGGGAGCTAACTTGTCAGACGGCGAGCGGCAAGACCAGTGAAGTGACTCTGAGCACACACTCCTTCCTCAAGTACTCCACAAGCACTACGACTGATTCACCACCGGAGCTCGGCAAGCAGCTCAGCCAGGCGCTCAATCTCAAGAGGTTAGCGGTGCTATAAATGTAAAAAAAAATCAAGATGTTTGAGAGTTGTAGAGGTGAAAAATATTCATATGTATGTGTTTATTATTTCTGTCCAGGTTCCATGAAGCCTTGGATCTGTGTAAGCTTGCAGGTAGTAACTCAGACTGGGCAGAGCTTGGCAAAGCCTGTCTGGTCCACATGGAGGTGGAGCTGGCTATCCAGGTCTACCGAATGAGTGGCAACGTGGCCATGGTCCTGTCACTGCAGGGCATCCAGGTACAAAACACACACAAACCTTAGTTCAGAGAGACACTGTCTCAGTCTATGCTGACAGTTCTGGTACACTCACCCTCTCTCTCTTTGTCCAGGGTACAGAGGACATGAATTTACGGGCAGGACTTTTGGCCATGTTTCTAGGTGACTACAACCTGGCTCAGGACCTGTATCTGTCCTCGAGCTACCCAATCGCTGCCCTGGAGGTAAAAACATACGCTCAGTTTAAGAGTAAACAATCTGTGTATGCATCTGTTTCTGTGTGTAAGAGACCAAGGCTGACCACTTGTGTCTTTTATCAAATGTAATCAATTAATTCTTTACCATTCTGCATTAGGCGTCATTAAGTGTGTGTGTGTGTGTGTGTGTGTGTGTGTGTGTGTGTGTGTGTGTGTGT
>OMLP01028198.1:33681-50361 GCA_900302685.1 Spondyliosoma cantharus
GTGTTTTAGATGAGGAGAGACCTGTTGCACTGGGACAGCGCTCTTATGTTAGCCAAGAGGTTAGCAGAAGACCAAATTTCCTTCATCTCTAAAGAGTACGCCGTCCATCTGGAGTTTATGTAAGTACACACACACACACACACACACACACACACACACTCAGTAGGCGATGATCCTGATCTACACTGCATCTAAACTTCTCTGTCCCTCTCTCTCTGTAGTGGAGACTATGTGAATGCTCTGGCACACTACGAAAAAGGCATGACCCACAATAACAAAGTGAGTGTAATATATTTGTTTGACGTGATCATGTCTATAATGCATTATAAGCACATTCATGAGACATTAAAGTGGATTTATAAGACTGAATAAAACTCATGCATCATGCACGAAAACAAGGTTACATATGGTGGACCTGTTATAGGTTCAGCATTCATAATACTTCATACCTGAGAAGTGACAAAAGTGTTTGAAAAAAGAATCTGAGTCCACGATTACTGAAAACATTACACCTATCAAAACTGAATGTGCTTTTAATACTTTAAAGATGTAAAGGTACCTCCATAGAAAGTGTAACCAAGCTTGTTTTTGTCATGGTACTCACCACATGTGACTTCACAAGCTCGTTATTCTAAATGATTCATCAATAATTTCATGCAGGCGATTCTTTAAATTGATTGATACTTTTAAACATATATATAATTTTCTGGTTTGTGGATTGTTTATACTCATTTTGTTTTAATCATAACCATGTTTTCTTTTGTATCTATATTTTACTGTTTATTGTTGTTGTTAACGTTATATTTATTATTATTTTATCTAGTAACATTTATCTTTTATTTTAAATACTGATTTTATTGCAGTAAAAAAATTTCAAAAATTTCAAATTTTCAATCATTGGTAAAACAGTTTTGATTTATTTATAAACTGCTGTGTGTAATGTTTTTGGTGGAGAGAATCGTGTTTGTGCCAAGCGAGAACATGGTTTTGGGTGCGCTGTTTCATTTAGTAAGAGAAATCAACAAAATGGTAAACTCTTTTCAGTTTTGTGTTTACTGTTTTGAGAAACTGAGATTTAGTTTCAGGAAATGTGTTTGAATGATCGCAGAAAACAATCTGTAATAAGTAATGGTCCAGTTCTGCTTCCTAGCTTAAAATACCACAGAGTCTTATCTCCTGTCCACAGTTGGTTGTCCTTTCCGCTCTGTTAGAATACCGAGCAGACAGAGATATTTAGTTTTGTATTTAAGTATTCCAGTCTGACGTCTCCTCCTCTCGCTGTCCCCACCTTCCTCCATCTCCGCCTCGCTGTGCTGTTCCAGGAGCACGACGAGGCGTGTCAGGCAGGTGTAGCCAGGATGTCCATCAGGATGGGCGACATCAGGAGAGGAGCTGCTCAGGCGATTCAGCACCCGAGCAGAGTCCTGAAGAAGGAATGTGGAGCCATACTGGAGAGCATGAAGGTAGACAGCGATATCTCCTGAATAATCAGTTTGTGGTTGCATCTGATGTCTTCATGTATCTAGAGCACTGTAGCATTAATTATGTCCTTTTGTTCACGTCTTCTTCTGTGATTTGATTTGCTCCCTTGCAGCAATTCTCTGAAGCTGCTCAGCTCTATGAAAAAGGCCAGTATTATGACAAAGCTGCATCCGTCTACATTCGTTGCAAAAACTGGTGAGACAAACATCAACACACGGCAACACTCACACCTGCTAGTTTCTCTCCTCGGCTTCAAATTCTACTTTATTGTTATTCCTCTCGCAGGGCGAAGGTGGGGGAGCTGCTCCCACACGTCTCCTCTCCTAAGATCCACCTGCAGTACGCTAAGGCCAAAGAGGCGGACGGCAAGTAGGTTCTCACTGTGAACATCTGACGCGTTTAAGATGGTGAACTCAAAAGGAGGAACTGACGTTAACGTGTGCTGTGTGGTCACCAGATATAAGGAAGCTGCACAAGCCTATGAGAGCGCCAAAGACTGGGACAACATGATCCGCGTGCTGCTGGACCACCTGAACAACCCAGAGGACGCTGTGCGTATCGTAAGGGAGACGCAGAGCATCGATGGAGCAAAGATGGTTGCCAGGTAGGCTAAAAAAGAGCACAGGTGTACACAAACTACAAACAAATGGTTTTGTACTTCTAACGGGGCCTTTGTATTGAGAGTCTAAAATATAACAATCATTAACATTTAACTTAAATGATTTGTTAAATTGTATGAACTTGAGACTTTTAATGATTCAGTTATCTTTTTTTTTTTAACCATTCTCGGTGGTAATTTTATGTAATAATTTGTTTAGGCTACAAAATGTCCCAAAATGCGAATATGCTGATTACAATTTCCCAACTAGTGATGTCTTCAACATTGCTTTACTTGTCATCCAAAACCCAAAAGCTCAAATGAATTAACTGAACATTTTCTTGAAACAGAGTAAAAGATGTAAATCCTCCATGGAATGAGCAAACGTTGGCATTATTTATTGACAAATGACTTAAACGATTGTAGATGCCTGATTTTCTGAAGACTGATTGATTGCTCAACTATTTGTTTCGTTTCCAATTATTTTCCCTCTGTGACTTTTTCCCATTTGTGTAATTAACGCTGAACACATGTTTATATGCACAAACATATCACTGTAAATTTCTATTTTAGTTAATTTTCTAGTTTCCTCTTGTGCTTAACTTGTCTTGCTTCTAGTGATTGTATTGTATTGTATCTAGTGGTTTTTGCTTTTACTCCTTAAACACTTCATGTTTTGCATATTTCACTAATATTTAATATCATTATTGTCTTGCACTGGACCCAGTGTCTGTACCTGACTCAGGGAGCCCACTGGTTGTTACTGGTTGTTACTGGATTTTCTATTGTATTGGCACAACAATATCCTTTTGAATGTATTAAGTTATTTCTTTTTAATCTTGTCTCAGGTTTTTCTTGTTGTTGAACGATTACGGCTCAGCCATCCACTTCCTGGTGCTGTCTCAGTGCAACGATGAAGCGTTCCAACTGGCGCAGCAGCACGGACAGATGGAGGTCTACGCAGACATCATCGGTCAGTCTTCGTGTGAATGTGTTTAAAAACATATGGACATTATCGCAGTTTGAAACAAACATCCTGAACAGGTCGACCTTTATTCCCTGCTGCAGTATTTGCTTATGATGTTCTAGCAAGTGAAAGGTGTCTGTAAGTTGAATATTCATTTCCTGACTGCTGCGGTGTGTGTTTATCAGGTCCTGAGGCGACACAGGAGGACTACCAGAGCATCGCTCTCTACTTTGAGGGAGAAAAGAAACACTTGCAGGCCGGCAAGTTCTTTCAGAAGTGTGGGCAGTACAGCAGAGTAAGAACTCTCCCTTGTTGAATCATTCTTTTAACTCTTTTTTAAAATGTTGAACAGTTTTTGACTTTGACATTGACTCACTTTTTCATCTCTCAGGCTCTGAAGCACTTCCTGCAGTGTCCCAACACTGAGGACAACATGGCTGTCGAGATGGCCATAGAGACGGTGAGTGTGTTCAATTAAATACCTCAGTCTGTGTACTAAATGACGAAGTGCTTTCTAAATATGTTTGTATTTCAGGTGGGTCAGGCCAAGGACGGTTCTCTGACCAATCAGCTGATAGATTACCTGATGGGAGAGAGTGACGGCATGCCCAAGGTAATCAACACACTGAAGCCTTCTCTCTTTTCAGTCTCAGTGGATGTGACTTTCCCAGCAATATCATTTTGTTGTAATAAATCCACTGTTACATTTTTTAATACAATTTTGTCTTTCTCATCACTTTATCTCCCAATAATTTTTATATTATGATGCACACCATTTTCTTCCCATATTCTGAAAAAGACAAAATTCCATATTTAAATATGTTAGTATTGTTGATGAAGGTAATAAGGGGAACTGAATAGTTACATTTTCTTGGGTGGAAGTGTGGGTTAAAACAGTCATATGACATGTTATGGAAAGATTTTATTTTCTCTATTTTATTTTTGTCACTGCTTTTGATTTTTTCCCTTAAACTGCAGTTGACACTCTCACTTTACAGACTACATCTACAGGTGTTAGGTAACCAGTCAGTGATTGTCTCTGTAGCTTTTACAACAGAATGTGCGTGAAATGAAGTCAGCAGCTCTGTAACATTGTGTGAATTCATGTGCCTAAATCTGACCCTGAGTGACAGACAGAATTGATGGCTGGTTGACCTTTCTGTCCCCTCTTCAGGACGCCAAGTACCTGTTCCGTCTGTACATGGCGCTGCAGCAGTACAGGGAGGCTGCTCGCACCGCTATCATCATCGCCAGAGAAGAGCAGTGCGCAGGTACAAACACATTCGCAGATAAACACTAAGATAATACAAGCTTCTCAACATTTCTGTATTTTGATTGTGTTTGTTTTTGCATGTTGCTCCTGCAGGGAACTACCGTAATGCCCATGACGTGCTGTTCAGCATGTACACGGAGCTGCAGGCGCAGAAGATTAAAATCCCTGCTGAGATGGCCACCAACCTGATGATCCTCCACTCCTACCTACTGGTCAAGGTGAGCACAGCTGTAATGATCGTGCAGATTATTTACTGGTCATGCTCGATTGCTCTGTACTGCCCAGAATAAAAAAAAAACAAATGTCAGCACAACTGCAGGCTGCATCTTTCGTTAGACGGTTCATGAAGAGTGATGGGCATGTCTATTTACTGTTAATGATGAAGCCTCTCAATATTAAAATTACATGAGTGCAGTGTGCCTGACTTAATAATTGATGTTGTTATTATGTAGATCCATGTGAAGAGGGGAGACCACCTGAAGGGGGCTCGCATGCTCATTCGTGTCAGCAACAACATCAGCAAGTTTCCTGCACGTGAGTCCACACGGAATCCTCCGTTTAAATTAATGTCAAATGAACGAAGTTTAAAAACTGTCCAGCAGAAGTCTAAGCGGTGTTCATCTATGTGTAGATGTTGTTCCCATCCTGACGTCAGCGGTCATCGAGTGTCACCGAGCCGGACTGAAGAACTCGTCGTTCAGCTTCGCTGCCATGCTGATGAGACCAGAGTACCGAAATGAGATCGACCCAAAGTACAGGAAGAAGATCGAGGCGATGGTTCGGTGAGTCCACACCTCCTGTTTTCTTTGTCTCCCTCTCCTGCTCTTCCCTGACCTCCATCCCTCTTCACACAATCTGTACTTCATTCTGACTTTCGCCCAGTTGGTCCTCTCTTTGACCTCCTGCTCTACTGTTTGACTCCTCGTCCACAGACGTCCTGACACATCGGAGTTGGAGGAGGAAACTACTCCGTGTCCCTTCTGTGGCTTTCAGCTGCCACAGAATGAACTGCTGTGCATCTCCTGCAAGAACAACCTGCCCTACTGCATCGCCACGGTACAATTACTGACTTATTCACGCACAGAATATTTATTCTTGCACAACTGCTTCTGAACTTTTTATTTTTAACCAGATGATCTCGTTGTCAGGGTCGTCACATGCTGAAAGAAGACTGGTCTGTGTGTCCTCATTGTGAATTTCCAGCTCTGTATTCACAGTTCAATCTGTAAGTGATTTTTTGTCTCCACCTCGACAATTACTTTTGAATGCTTAAAGGGCAACTCCATCAGTTTTTCACCTCAAATTGCATTTACAAGTGTTGGGAAGCGCTACTTAATATGTAAAAAATGTAGTATAACATCTGATTTATTCCCTCAGGGGAGGGGTTTAAGTTTGGGGCTGTGGAGTTCAATCTAAATGAACTTATCAGAACTCTGTAGCCTGCTCCCTATCTCTTATCGAGGCTAGTAGCGCTAGACGCCATTAGCCACCACTAGTATAACACGCCCAAAACTTTTCCTGTGTGAAAGGGTTTAACTGTGTTCTCATTACCAGTTGTTATGCTAAGCTAGTTGTCTCCTGGCTATCAATCACAAATCTACACTGAACTGTTTTTGTGTCCAGGTTGTTGGAGACGGAGAAAGTGTGTCCCATGTGCTCTGAGACTCTGAGTGTCGAACAGGTGAAGAAGATCTCTGATTGTTCTCCATACCTGCAGGCTGATGAACTGGATCAATGAAGAAGATCACATGTATATAAATGTCATGGCAGTCCAATGACAGATTTTCATTTTAAAGCTGTCAACAAACAAAATATAATAAGTCAAACAGAAAAAGTATATTTGTGAAATGTTGTATTTATATTGATTCTTCTTTTTTTATGCGTTTTGTAAACAGATATTTCTGTACTATTAAATTTTGGTCTGTGAAAAGTAAAACAGGATTTGGATTCTCAGCTGTTCATTCTCTCTCTGCAGGTTATCTGCAAAACTTGGATTTTTTTAAATACCATTTATTATTTGTTTATTTTTCAGTTCTTTTGGGGCACAAAAAAAGATCCCAAGAACCATTCCTGAAATTTGTTTGTTCTCCACTGTAGTGGTAAGTTGTGGAGTTTACACTGTGTAGTCTGACAAAATAAAATAAAATAGAAACAAACATTTGAATTATTGATAAATCATTTCACCACAACTCAGTCTGCTGAAGAGCACTGTGTGATTAGACTGAAAGCCACTAAATGGACCTCAGGTTGAGATTCCCAAGGTCAAAGACGAACTTTCAAAGGTATAATTAACGTTTTTAGTTTTAAGGAGCCTAATTTATCATGACTAAAAGTCCATCCGTCCGTCCGTCCGTTTTCTTGCCCGCTTTATCCCTTCGTCGTCATGATAAATTAATTAGTTGATCAACAGAAATTTGGACAAATTTTGAAAACTGGTTTAATGTTTGAAAACATTTTGCAGGCAAACACTGATTTTTTTTCCCCACACAACACCACATTGGCACAGTGATTTTCTGCTTCTATAACTTAGGTATTTTCGGTTATGAATGTGATCTTTGAAGCCATCGCCTTTTGATAACTGAAGCTGTGACGGCCATTTTTACACAGTGTTTTCATGTCATAGGTCAAATGATTATTCTACAAAATAATAATTATTAGTTGCAGTTCGCAATTTACTTTTCAATCTCTAGTGATCGTTTGTCTAGGATCAGCAATAATAGACATCCTCACACTGAATGACTGACTCGTGTGACTGGATTTGATTTGACTTGATTGATAAGTAGTCAGATTATCTACAGGATCCATATTCAGAAGTGCAATCTAAATATCCTTTTTTTTTTTAATAACTCCCTGAAACTACTTTCTACCGGTGTCCATTAAACCTGTCAGATTTCTGGAACATGGCTAGTACATCTCTTTATTTAGAAAAAAAAAAGACAGACACTCATGAGCAACATATTTCTCTATTAATCCTCATGACATTTTTACAAAATTGCAATTTACAGGGACGTCGGCGCTAACTGTGGTGCTAAAGCATTTCTCTACTGTAGTGGTAGCAAAAAAGTAACAGTCTTTTACGTCACATTATTTACAGCCTCGACACCTGAATCACAAACTGACGGCAGAGGAGACGCACTACACTCCTGTTGAGACACATGTTAATACAGAGGTGTACAGACATGATGATGGAACGAGCAGATAATATGCATCATTTGTTCAGTATGAAGTTCTGACAGAAACATGACAGTAAGTTTAAAAAGAGGAATGGCATTTCTTAGTGTGGTAGGAGTCAACATGTTTGGATGCGGGACAGATGAGTTACCTGTAGAGGTAAAGACCAGTTTAACGACTTCCTGATGCTCATTAAAGCAAGTGCAGAGAAAGATATTAGAGTCTGTGGAGGCGAAAGGTGGCAGTTTGTTCTCCTCCTGTGGTCATCGGTCATTTCTTTCCCTTGCCTTTGCCCTTTCCTTTGCCCTTCCCCTTCCCAGAATCTTCCTTCTTCTCTTTCTTTGACTCCTTGGTGGCTTTGGCCTTCTTTTGCTGCATAGAAGAAAATGACACAGACAACATTTAAAAATACAGAAAGATAAGAGAATAAAATGTGCAAATGGGTTTGCATATTTGAGGGCTCTTACTTTGATCATGGCATCAGTTTTCAGGCTGTCTCCCTCTTCCTCAGACTGTTGCGCTTCGTTGTCCACCTCTTCTCCTCCCAACTCTGACTCCCCGCCGTTGCTGCCACCACCACCACCACGGCGGCCCTTGTTCACTACTTGAAGGGAGTACGGCGTCAGGTGCACATCTTTGTTGTAGGTCCGTGTGAATGCTGCCTTCACCTGGGAGGAGACGGACAGCAGAGGTGTCAAAAAGGCCAAAAGCTGTGTTTTGGTTTGTAAAACTGCAGGATCTGCTGCATGCTGGTGGTCAGATATGTGTGTCAAGCTACACCACAAAAAAAGAAATAGGCACTGGAGAACATGATGTCTTTTCGATACAATCACTGGGAGTTGCCATAGCGGGAATTGTTCAAATCCTACATGTAGGGGCTTTAAATTTTATCCAGATAATCACTCACACCAGTTAAGGTATGTATTGAGCATTAGGATGCACAGTAATAAGCTCGTATATAAAGTATAATGATACTCGGATGCAAGTTTCATCAGCCAATCAAAGTAGCTCGTACCAGATACATGACATTCAAAGACTGTCTCAAAAATCCAAAATACACCCCCGATCGCCTCCTGCTGACCTTGGAGTCCAGTTTGGAGTAGGGGTCTGACTGTCCGCCCCAAACGCTGATCTCCATGATGCTGTCCACGTCTTCCTTGATGAGCTGATAGTCGTCTAGCAGCTTCACGGCTTGGGCGGCACCCTCCGTTCCGTGCCTCTGAAGTGGGGTCAACAGCGCCTGCCGCAGGTAGTGCAGGTAGTCCAGGTTCACCGCCTGTCTGCTGCTCATCGTCCTGCAGGATCCAGACAAATAAAACACTCAAGTGTGATGTTTTGTTTTTGTAAACAGTTAAAAGACAGCGATCAAGGTCTACTCACTTTAAACCCATGTGTGAGGCCAACTCCTGGACGATGCGAGAATGTTTAGTGGTGGAGGAGTTTTTTCCGAGCCAGCTGGGGAAGGTGGGGAAGTGACTCATGTAGCCTCTCATGAGCTCACCTGGGAGCACGCTGGCATAGATCGCCTGCAGGCGCACATACAGGCCAACACAATGAGCACAGGAGTTTGTAAAGAAACTTTACACGGATACAACTGATAAAGCATGAGCATGTTTACAGTAATTAATGTTATATACCTGGGTGGGCAACAGCGACCAGTTCTGCCTGGAGCGGATCTGTCTGTCCACCAGGTCTCCATCAGAGATGGAGTCAGCCGTCTTGCTGAGCAACACCAGGTGGGACTTCAGATCACCACTGTGAGGAGAGAGACATTCAGTTCAACATTTTTGGAAGAGGACTCTTATTTTCTTGTCTGAGTGTTCACCTATGAAGGCGGTGATTAGCTCAGCTTAGTTTAGCATAAAGATTGGAAACGAGTGTAAACAGCGAGCCTCTCTCACCCGGCAGCCCTCGGCCGAACATGCGGATAGTTCTCTTGGACAAAGAGTGGTGCTAGTGAGTAGTCGTGGAAGAAGAGGTCCGACTTGTCGATGAGGCTCATGTTGGCCGTCTCCTCCCCTGCAGAGAACACTTTCCTACAAACATCAAACGGCCCCATCTTCATGTCCTTGCGAGCTTTGGCTGCGTCAGACTTGCACTGGTCGTACGTCATCACCTTGTCTTTGGACGACCACATGCTCAGGTTGTGGATCACCTGGAGACAAAACAGCCAGTGTGGTGAGAGGAGGCTGAAGACATGACCGCAGTATGAATCGACTTTTAAGATATTTTGTCTTTTCACCTGTCGGACGTCCTGATTGGAAGCTAGGATGATTTCATTAAGAGCTGGGGGCGGGATCTTGATTCCCTCCTTGTAAGCAATGGACATCATGGCTCCCTGGGGAAAAAAGAAGAAAACTAAATATTTATTTTTGTAGTTAACTTTCATTTAAAAAGACAGGGTTAAGGTTACCTCATAACAGACAGTAGTTTGCTGCTGTGTTATTAGCAATTCTTGTATTCTTGTCTAGATTTGGTCCACCGTGTGTGTGTGTGTGTGTGTGTGTGTGTGTGTGTGTGTGTGTGTGTGTGTGTGGTGTGTGTGTACCTTGATCTGTTCCACTCGCGGCCTCTGGAAGCGCAGATCGAAGCAGTAGTTGGCCAGTGATCTGATCTTCATGTGGTTACGATCGTTACACATGCAGATGATGGGAATCTTTGTGTTTCTTATCAGGCCAATCATCTCCTACAGGAAGACAAAGGTCAGAGGTCAGTGTCAAGAAAACGAGATGTATTATGTTGCCATTTTCAGTCCCCACGGAACATGACTCTTAAAACTGCATATTTCTATATTTACTTCTTTATCTTATTTTACTTCCAGCTGTTACCTGTACCACTCCAGGAATTAAGTACAATCGGTCTATTTGTCCTGTTTATTCCTTTATGTACGAGTCTAGCACGGTAATGATGTGTGGGGGAGAGGGGGGCTAGATAAGGTTCCTTGTTTTGTGCTCTTGTTCTGTGTTGCTGTGTTTTATTTCTCCCTACAGTGGATGTACAGGATCATCTCTCTCGTGACGGTGCACTTTATAAACCCCCTGTACACATTTTATACCTGTACCTTATATTTGTGTAAAAACTCAATAAAAATATCTGTGTGAGAAAAAAAATCTGCATATTTTATTAAAGTACACTTTGCATCAATCTTATCAATGCTGCTCGCTGTTTTTGTGGCGAACTCTGAAGTATGATCAACCACCAATTTAACTTGGTCAATCAAAATGTGAGAAATCTGTCCAGACTATCATAAAAATGTGTTTTTTTTTTACCTGAATCCCTCCACGGTCCTCGTTGCCAGCCATGCCATCGATCTCATCCATGATCAGGACGTGTTTACTGGTCACCGTTTGAGACGTCCCTACGACACACACACAAACATTTCCACACTGCACAAGGTATTCACTTCAAGACGAACAGTATGCTACATTAATTCTTTAAGGAGAAAAGAATTTAACCTCTTTAGAGAAGAACAAATCTTCAACAGATTGAGCTAAACCTGTAAATATGGCATGTGCTAAAGAGAGAGAGCAAATCAAACTCAAAAGACTTTCTGTGGCTGCTCCAGAATTAAAACCTTACTCTATACATGCTTTTGTCAACGCTTCCTCAAGTGTAGATATCAAACAATTAATTTTATTTATCACCAAAAAGGCATCACTGCACTGAAACAGTAAAGAGTTATTTCATCATATAAGCACATATCGGACAACACTGGTCCTGATAAATTCTTTTCTCTAGGAACAAGCCCATCATTGAAGGTTGATGTAAATTTAAAACGTGTAGCAAACAGAAACACGGAGAAACAAAAGTGAAATCACCTTTGTAGAAGTTCTCGATGCTGGTGTTGTTAAGTGACTCAGCGACGACTTCTTTCAGGCTGTTTTTGCTGCGAGTGCAGCTGGCGTTCATCTCCACATAGCTGAAGCCCAACTCCTGCAGGCCAACACACAAGACAGTCAAAAACAGACGGAGATCCATTTGTCCAATGTGGGAGTCATGGATGTAGCAATCCAGACCAGTGTAAAAACAAACACAGTTTTCAGACTGACCTCACAGACCAGGGCAGCTGTGGTGGTCTTCCCCACTCCCGGTGGTCCAGAGAGCAGAGCAGCTTTGTGTCCTGAACCATCATCTTTACCTCCTCCAAACTTACCGAACCTTGGAGCTACACAGCAAGAAACAGGACAGAGCGAGTTCTCTTTAAACACTAAATTCACAGAAACAAAGCATTAGCTCCGGTATCTAGTTTCTATAATGACTGTGCACACACACAACCTCACAATATGAACAGAGTTAAACCATCAGATACCTGCTGGCTTGGAGGCACCCCCGCTGTGGTGTTTGTACCAGTTCTGCAGCCAGCGGAGCAGCTTATTGGCACAACTCTGGTCTCCCTGCTGGCCAATCACAGTCTTCAGAGAGAGTGGGCGGTACTTGTCCACCCACAGCAGACTCTCTCCGGACGGTGTAGGTGATGAAGCTGTAGGGGCTGATGATGAAGAGGAGGAGGAGAGGCCCAGGCCCCTCCTGGCTGTGTGACCTGAGCCTCTCCCAGGTGGAGTGCCGCCATTTTTGGTCCTGGCAGCGTGGCCTTGAGCCAGGCCAGTCTTTGAAGGGCTCGGGGTGTGAGGTGACCTGGAATTACCCTTAGAGGGAGATATCTTCTGGGCTCTGGGGGTGCTCTTTGAGGTTTTGCTGGGAGGTGTCCTGGTCTTTGAGGATTTGCTCTGAAAATATTCAACATAAAGATATTGAGAAAAAAACAATTAGAAAATCAATTTGACTGCAAAAAACAGATAGTGTTCCTGATTCCTGTTGGACCTTAAAAATAAAAATGGAGACATTCTCCGGGTTAAAATTATACCAGTGTGATGAAATGACTCCTAACAGCATGATTAAAATAAAAAATATGAGCGCTGACCTCAGCCTCTGCAGCAATCTCGTATTTGGACTTCTTTCCAGGTTTGGTTCTGATCAGCTCCAACAGACCATCCTCATCCAGGATCGTGGTGCCAAAACTCTCCGCCTGCTTACAGCCCATTGTACAAACAAAAACATTCACTGTATCTGATGGATGGATACAGGAAATAATGTGGCTGCTTGATACTTCTTTAGGAAGCTAAACATACCTCGTCCTGTCACCATAATTACATTAACAACTTATTCTACATATCTTATCAGCTTATAAACATACTGCCATACTTTTTGTTGACCTTGATGCCGTTACATCATTATACAGTAAAAGTGGCTTATTTACATTATTGTTCCAATACGCATCATTCGATGCAGTTATTAGGACAATGTGTGTAATTTGACTCACTTTACTACTACACTTTACGCTACATTAACATATTCTGAGCCATTCCTGTTTCTTTTTCGTTTAAAAGGAAGAATAAAATTCAACATCACAAAGTGACATAAAACATGGAACAGTACAAATCAGCACGGAGACAAAGTCAAAATATCTCTCTTTCAGTGACAGAGCAGACTGAACGATGTTCGAGTGCTGCTTTAACAGAGACAGATGGGAGAGTATTATACGCATCAACATCAACGTCAACCACACCCTAGCATCATGTCGGAAAAGGGACGAAAATTAACATGTCCACTGGGGTGTTTGTTTCTATAAGAAGGAATGCTGATTGAACCCTCTCTCGATAAAAGTCGAAAGCCAGATGTTGCTGGCTGATAGCAGGTCAGTCACCTTCTCTAGCTTCGAGACTCCGCTGTCTCTGCCCTGCACCAGGTAGGTCGTCTTCTTGCTGATACTGACG
This sequence comes from Spondyliosoma cantharus, assembly GCA_900302685.1. Classification (NCBI taxonomy): domain Eukaryota; kingdom Metazoa; phylum Chordata; class Actinopteri; order Spariformes; family Sparidae; genus Spondyliosoma; species Spondyliosoma cantharus. Next base: position 46,947 of record OMLP01028198.1, read on the forward strand.
GTCACCTTGCCTCCATAACGCTCGATGAGGGATTTGACATCGTCCCTCTCCATGGACTCAAGGACCCCCGTCACCACAAACACACAGCCCTCCAGACAGTTCTCTTGACCCTGGACACACACACACAGACACATCATACAGTTAGTGATTAAACAAGATAAGATGGATGTCAGCTAAATAAAGGGGTTTTCTCTGTGTTACCTGTGGAACTTCCTTGGAGCCCAGAGCTCTTGGTCCGTCTCTGTTGAGGTAGTTCCTGTAAGCAGAAGTGTTGACCTTCTTCTTCTCTGCGTCATCAGGACTCGTACTTGTGCTCTGATTTAGAGACAGGGAGGAGAATATTCGACGTGTTCTTAAATTCGTTTTTCACTTGATTTTACTTGTTTCTTTATGTTCTTTTTGTTTTATCATCGGTTTCTATTTCTCTGCTCCTTTTGGGACCTATACATTTATTGATACAGTTGATCATGACATTGCCAAAATACATTATAGCAGACAGATGAGGCATCAAACCTGCTCACCTCTGGTTTCTTGGGAGAAATTTTAACTGCAGTGGGCGTGGTTCCCGTTTTAGGTGTGAACTTCATGTCTGAGATTGACGAAGTGACGGGCTCCTTTTTGGGAGAGATTTTAATTTTTGCGGGTGAAAGAGGTGTTTTGCTCTTCTGATCTTCATTTCTCTCTTCATCTCTTTTCTTCATCATGGCCAGTTTGGAGCTGGTTTTGACAGGAGCTTGGCTTTTCTTAGGAGACGGACTAATCGCATCCTCTAACACGCTGCCCATTCGATTGGTCTTTGACGGGCTGCTTGTGCTGGCAGCAGCAGAGTCTGTACTGCTCTTTTTGGGAAGTGCGGCAGGAGCTGGTTTTTCATCCGAGCCTTTACGAGCCTGGATAGGGAAACATACATAAACAATTACATTTGACATTCACTAACATTGAAAGTGAATGTGCCTTTTTGTTGTCGTTTTGTTTTTAATAACCTTTTTCGCTTGAGGCTCGTCATCCAGCATGGCCAGTGTTCTGGCAAACTCCTCATCCTCATGGACCTGCTTCTCCAGCTAAGGCAAGTCAGAGCGAAGAAGAAACATGAGAAAAGCAGAGGGCAAGCTCAGCTATTAACTATAAATAGTGCCAGCACATAGAGGTTTGTTTTGTTTTTTACAGAAGAGACAATGTCACATTTTCTGTATTGCTGTATCACTCAGAATTTCAGTAAATCACTTAAACATTCATGACATTCACAACCATTTCAAAGCTTTAGAGGCAAACTTTTAAAGTTAATTAATTTATAGATTAAAAGGCCCAACATTATGTACTGAAACTGCATGTTTTATCTAACAGCCTACAACGCGAAGATATATCGAAGATAATCGCTATTACAATGAACAAACAGCCAACCTCCATCTCCTCGTCCATCTGCAGCGCTCTGGCGATTTGCTCGTCACTCAGATCATCTGTGTCCTGAGTCGGCTGAGGAGAAGATGAGTTTACAAAGTCAGTCTGTTGTCAGAATCCTTTTTGATGCTTGCTTAAAAAGGATGAAACAGCAGTTCATGAGAAGAGTGAAAACAGGAAGAAATCCATCAGCACTTACAGCCTTTCGTTTGGTGCTGGCTACGAGCTTCTTATCTGAGCGCTGAACAGTTGTGCTGCCAAAATAGTCGAGCACTGAGGTGGGGGTTTGTTTGGGCTGAGGAGGTGGGGCTGTCTTAGGGGTGACAGGAGACTTCACTGCAGTTTTCCCCCGGGTGGATGTTGGTCTGACAGGAGACTTCAGACTTTCTTTGGCTCCTGCGCTCGCTGCATCTGACTTTGTCGGTTTGCCAGTGCCGTTCTGCTTGGGTTTGGATGCTTTCTTCAAGGTCTGAAAGTTGTCACTGTCTGAATCTACAAACACAATGACACATATCCTCTCAACACACATTTTCCATGAATTTAAATTAAACATCATGCCTCATTTTGAGACTCCTAAATTTTAAACATGACCGCATGAACATTTATATTTGCCTGTTTCACTTAAATTTAGATTTCTGAAATGTATTTTTAATATTCAAAACATTTATTGCTTTTATATGAGCTCTAAAAATGAAGTGATTGACTCAACAAGGCAAATATTTAATTAGATAAATCCTGAGTATAGATTTATTTAAAGGAAATATTTCCCTTTGCAGTCATTAAGATAAATGGGACAATCACAACATGGATCTGTGATAGGACGAGGACCAAAGTCCCATTACCTGTTTCAGAGACATACTGCACAGGATCTTTTTTGGGAGGGGGCTCCGTCTTGTTCATCTTCTGTTTCTCTTTGGGGGATTTCTTTGACTTCTTCACTTCCTCATCCTCTGAGTCTGGAGAGACAGAAATAGAAAATGTGCCAAGAAGAAAAGATGCAAGGGGGATGAGAACCAGCAAATCCAGCTGTCATTTGTAGCTTATCAAAAAGTTCAGTTTGTGCTTCTTACAGAGCTAAGCCTCTCATTCTTCTCCTTTAACAAAAACGTAAGGTTATTTAACAACACTTACAGCTATTCTAGAAAGGCACAGAATCCCTCAAAACTCTCACAACTATCTGGATAAACATGTTTTTAAATAAAATCTTTAAAAAAGATTTCCAACCTATCTTCATGTTTCAACTCTATTTCCTATTCTAAACAAAGCTGGAAAGGATATATTTCCTTGCTCATTTTGTACTTCATTAATCAAACTTTAAACTTTTACTGCTGTTTAGACTTGTCTGGATTTTACAATACTTACATGTATAGTATTATTTGTGTAAAGCGGCAAAGAGGTGTGTCATTTCCTGTTTTAATTTCGACTAAAAAATAGATATACAGCAGCCAGATATGTTTTTTCATCCAGATGAACAGAAGAGGATTCGTTAGCTGTGAGACACAAACTGAGGCAAATCACAAACTAAGAGTTGTGGTGAGGGGGAATCACATAGTAGCATGAAATGACACAAACCTGATTCTATGACTGCATGCTTCTTTCGTTTTTTCTCACTATCCTTGCGTTTGTCCTCTGACTTGGAGCTTTTCACCTGCAGCACATAAAACCACGATAAAACCAGATGAATAAGATGATGAAACAGATGAAATACTACAAGAAAGAGGGCAGAAGATGAGCCCATTTCATGCCTTGGCGGTCTCTTTCTTCTTTTTCACTTCCTCATCTGAAGAGAGGGGGTTCTTCTTTCTCGTCTTCTTCTTCTCCTCTGTTTTGATGTCTGGTTTCTGCACAGCAGGCTTGACTACAGTCGGCTGAAAGAACCGCCTGATGTCCTGCACACACACACACACACACACACACACACACACACACACCCCATATATGACATATCAATCTAATTAGAAAATCGCAGCAAGAGCTTGTCAATTGTGTAAAATAAGTACAACGCTGCACTATTATA
>OMLP01028198.1:50381-60554 GCA_900302685.1 Spondyliosoma cantharus
GTCCTGCACGCACGCACGCGCGCACACACACACACACACACACACACACACACACACACACCCCCCATATATGACATATCAATCTAATTAGAAAATCGCAGCAAGAGCTTGTCAATTGTGCAAAATAAGTACAACGCTGCACTATTATACCAATACTGCAAATTACTGGACTTGTTTGGACATTTCACTTTCTAACATTGAAAATGTGCATCATTTAGTTAACCTTCATTAACAAAACAGCACTCAAATGTTAACCATGACACGATAACGGAGCAAAATTCGATCATCTTGCGTTTCTCGCTGAACAGTATTTTGACAACTTTGTCCTCTTTAGCAGTAGCTAACACTGCCCACTTGACGTGCAGCAGCGCGCAGCTTTAACACGATAACAGGATTATTTTCGCTTTATTTAACCCCTTTGTTTGCATACACAACTCGCGGTCGGAGCGAATAAGTGGTTTGAAATTCGTAACATACCATTATGAAGCGCTTTTCTCGCTGTTTATAGTCAGTTAAGGTGTCAGAGAAGTGATGAAAACGTTCAACTGCTTGGCGCGAAGCAGGATTGCTGTTGTCGCCAGGAGATGACGCACGCCCGGGAGATCGGCGTGCGTCTGTGCGTCACTCCGCTCTGCTTGCACGTGTTTATATTAATACAAAAAACACAAGAAAGAAAGAAAAGCAACAACGACATCAACCAGTCTATGAGCATTTAATGTAGAGATAGAAAGGGATGTGACTCATGTTATCCCAGCATTATAAAAAGCTTCTTGTGATGTCACAGAGTGCTTGACTTTGTTTATATTTGGCGGACCCTGCCACTTCATCTTATTTTCCTCTGACAACAGCTTGTTTATTCAGCTATAGAAAATATAAATATTTGAGTTTGTCTTATTACCTCATTAACACTGTTGAAATTCTGAGTTTAACTTTCTTTTGCAAAGCTACTTAGTAGCACTTAATAGCATCATAAATGTTCAATGGGTTGAAGTCAGGTGATGCTGGAGGACTCTTTGGTCTTATTTAATCTTCAATTTGTTTCTTGTAAAGTTTTGAGGTGTTCAGGTTTATTATCCTGCTGCAGTATGAATCCTTCTCCACAAAGATCAAACCAGAGGGTGAAGCATGTTTCCAAAGAATGGAGTGGTACTTTTTTGTCAGGGTTAAGTCAGTTTCTATGCAGGTGTCAAAGTCCTGAGGAGGCAAAACAGACCTAGACTGAGTACTACATACCCACTATGTCTTACTGTGGATTTGACACGGTGGTATCCCTCTCCTCTTGATTTATTTCCTGATACCATCCATGTTTACAGTATCAGGTTTGCCCCACTTTGGGTCCCATGTGTAAACTCACATGTCTGCTTATTGATGTCAATATCCAGTAGTGCATGATGCAAATCTTTCCAAAATAATGTGTGCAGGTTCAAGATTATCAAGCAACCAGAGACTATCTGTAAAGAGCCTGGCCTTTAACTATGTGCTTGGCTGTTATGAACAAAAGGCAGAACATATAGGATGAAATGGCTTTTTGTTATTTAGAGTTCAGTTTCATGCAGATTTTATTTTGCCTGTATTGATTGAAGTTTTTCATGAAGCACAAGCAAAAGGGATACGCTACATTGACACTATATCTTGAGACTAAAAGCTGTCTCAATTTATCTCATTCAGATCTACAGCTAAATGAATAAAATAAGGAATCAGGGGACAGATCAATTGGAAAAGATGGTAAATTTATTGGTCAAAACAGGACACAGGATTTATTCGACATCTTGCTCCACCACAGTGGTCCTCTCGCTGATGTAGATGCCGTCCAGGAACTTCCTGATGTCCTTCTTTTTGACCGTGGTGGCCTGTTGGATCAAGGCCGCTAAAAAACAAAACGAGAGCAGTGAGAAGGCTGAGACCTGATCACATGCAACAGGTGGCTGGTTTGATTAAAACATTAGCATAACCAGCTAAATTACTGTGGCTTGATAACTTGACATTGGTGCCATTAAAAAACATTTGTTTCTTTGGAAAACATTAAAAACAACTGATTTAACTACTCAGAAGTTAGTGTTCAATTAAGATAATAAACTAAAGGTCAAAAATGCAATGAGGCACCTGAAGCAGTAAGCACTTTGTGGCCTTTACCATTATGCGATTGCATCTTTTAAAAACTGTGGCTCAAATTTATAAAAAAGTTAATAACTTGATGTAAAAGGTAAAATACTGACAGTTCGTTTCTACTAATTTCTTTGAATACCCCAGCCATGTCAAGATCATAACACAACATTAATTTGAAAGTAATCCTAAAGCATCGAACAACAACTGCGACAGAAACTAGATGACACAAAATCAATATTGGATCTGTTAATTTTGTTGATGATAAACTATGTTAATCATAACTTCACATTTATATTGAAAACATGCCAGGCAATTACTGGTTCTAGCTTCCTACATTTATGGTTTAGATGCTTTCCATTTTCATGCAAACAAATTCTCAGTTATGAATTGAGAGTCAGCTCAAAAGAGCAGTTTAGGCTGCAGAAAATTATAATTGGCTTTTTATAAATGATTTCCTTGACAATTAAATCAGTATTAACATATTGATAAGTTCCAACACCACACATCTTTAAAATATATCTACATCAGCCAAGATTGTGCAGTACAAAAATTGCAGATAACACTGGAGCAAAACAGCAGGAGCATGCAAACCAAATAGGCCATGAGGGAGGCATCGACGGCGTTGTCTAACCTCAATACGAGTGCAGGTGTAACGTTTACTGATCAGCCTCCACTACTGTTCCCTTCTCAGACACGTAAATACCGTCCAAGAACTTTCTGATATCCTTATTTTTGACTGTGGTGGCCTGTTGGATCAGAGCAGCTGGAACAGAGAGAGGTTGGGATATTGAGCAACACACCACATCACCACAATCATTACAGAGGAAGTTGGAGGAAAGACACTGAGGAGAGGAGAGTGCTGTAGAAGCACTGCAGTCAGATGTACAAAGATAGTGACAGTTTTGTAGTTTTGGCTCTTGCTCACATTTGTAATGGATTCAGTTTTATATAAATAAAGCTTTATTTTAATACACAACCCCACAACTTTGAAGCGATCAAACTGTATTGGGCAAAAACATAATATAAATATTTTCAAATCTGTTGTAGTCAAAGTCTGCAAGATAACAAACAAGCAATTTCTTTTCTAGTGATGCTAGAAAATACATTTTCTGCTGACCTTAAACTGAAAGAAAGCAGTCTTAATTATTCAATTCTTCATCCAATGTGCTGAAGTACAGAGCCAAAACAAAGAAAGATGTCACTGTCCTACTTAGTACCAGTGGAAACAGAGGGAGTTGGGTTCACAGCAAAACCTACAGAATTTTCAGAGTAAAAACTAAAACATTGGAGAATAAAAAGGATGGGATATCAATCCTGACATAGATAATCAGTCAGTGGGGTGCGAGGTATATCTGAGGTGCCGTGAGATGATTGATTTTGATTGATTGAGAATTTTGATAAACAAAGTGAATCTGTGTTCTGTACCCTTCACCATTGTCTAGCCAGGGTTCACTACATCACTTGTTGGAAGAAGTGCTCACAGTTCAGCATATACATAACCTTTGACAGGGAGGCTAGAAGTGAATTTTGCTTAAATATAAACCAACAAGCCTAAAAAGTTTGGGAACCACCGACACCATTCATCTCTAATCACTGATATGAAAAATCCTTATATTACTGGAATTTACTGAATGTTACCATATGCATTAAAAAGTCACAACATCTGATAGAGACAAAACTCAACTCGCCACTAACCGTAACATGTGGTATTACTTTACAGTATATGACAGGAAAGGTGATACTGTCCCATCATATAGTGGCAGAGTAGTGTCAAACCCATGTTGACAGTTTGGGAGAATATTCTGTTCTTTCCATAGTACAGAAGAGGGACAGGAACACAGGGTTTGAGGATAAACTACAACAACACGGGGACTGATGAAAAACTAGCAGCACAGACTGTAAACATCAAAGTGCTGCAGAAATGTCTACAGGGAGGTACCAGCCCTCTGCCAATCCCGTGTCACCAACAGCTTTCCTGTTGTCTGTTTACCTTTTGTTTGCTAGAATGAACAAGTGTTTTACTCCAAGTGGCGCTCTGTTACGAATGTTTCTCTCTACTGTGGAGAAAAAGGACAGCCACGTAGAATGGCTATAGAATAAAAAGGTGTACAGCGTACCCGAGTTTGACACCAGCTCAATGTCGTTACCCTCCAGCACCAGCTCGTCCTTCTGGGCAGCTGAGACTGCACAGTTCACACCTGGAAGAAAGAAAACAATTTCATTTTTTTATATTCACACTCTCCCAGTCAGGCATTGACAAGACAGCTTACAATGAAGCCCAGCCCTCAATGGGTCCTTAGCTGTTTAAAAGGCACTTTGTAGCAACCCTATTCCCAGTTGAGTCATGTATGCGTGCATCAGGTAAGTGTTCCTTGTTCTTATTTGTTAACCAAGTAATTAAGGATGTCTAGTTTGCATATACAGTACTTCATGTTGAAAATGTGTCATTTCTATTGATGAAGAAATCCAAATGGATTTAAACTGAAAGTGCATTGACGGAAATGGAAGAAAAGAGCGAGTTGTCCCGTGCATCCTTTAATAGCAGCCAGGCTACCATTTCAGGTTTGGACAGGTGCTGAACAAAACCACATCCATATCTAACTTCACACTCACCACTCCTCATTCGGACGCGGCGGATGTACTTCTCCCCCAGAAAGTTCCTGATCTCCACCATAGTTCCACTCTCCTGAATGACGACGTTGATGGGGAAATGGGCGTACACGGATCGCATTTTGTAGCGGAAACCCTGCAGTCAGACGAGAGGCGAGCGAGGCAATGAGCTGAACATAAAGTGAATTGTTCTCCCAACAATAGCCTTCTGTACGGCTTTAAAGCCACACAACAGAAATCATGAGCACAAAAACTAATCCTACAATGGTCAGTCAGACAGTGCTAAAAGGTAGCCATTTCCAGTGAGTTGAACTGGAGTCTTACCAAAGTGACTCCCTTGATCATGTTCTGGACGTGGCTGCAGATGGTGCGGACTGTGGCCAGCTCCTTCCTGTTACCCCACCATTTATCCACACGAAGCTGAGGAAGACAGCAGAGTGGTTAACATCACTTTCATCACACTGCACAAAACCTGAGGCAACTGACTAATGTATCAGTCATTTGCCAAGTCATTTGCTTGACAAATGAGTTGGCAAATGACCCCAAGAATTAGTTTGTTCAAGCACCTCTGATGTTTCATTTTACAGCACTTTTTTCAAAACCACTGGAGAACACTAGCTATTTGAGGGAGTCTATGCATGTGATTATTGCCATGAGTGTAACAACCGCAGATTTATGATTAATTTCATTGGAAAAAGGAAACTACGTAATGATATCAATAATCTACAGCAAGTGTTAGTTGAGGACAGCTGATCAACTCATCAATTTTAGAGTCCATTAATGTTTTGTTCCTGAACAGTCTACATTCAGCTCTGAGTTGGAACGTTTCAAATTCACTCTTAAGGATATCTTATAAAACTCTAAACAGCTCAAGAAAGAGACAGATGCCAATTCAAAGCATGTATCCTTCCAATATAATGCCTTTGTACTGCTGTAACACCACTCAGTGCGTTTACATGACACTAAAGAAAACCGAATTACTGGGTTAGTCCGACTATGATCGGATTTATAAGATTGATGAATACACCTTAGTCTGACTAAGATCGGACCGGATTTCTATAGCTGAATTAAGACAGCGAGATTATTCGATTGATAGTCGCATTACTCGTGCATGTAAACGCTACATCCGATCAGATTTTGCATTCTACGCAGGCTTGAGATTTTTTCCCCGGGGCCGTGAGCCGGAAGTATTAGACGACAATTAGTCGTGTTGTTGCCGGAAATGGCAAACAACACCATGGAGAGATCGGCGTCTTTCCTCCGAAATCCCCACAAGCATGAGTGCTGTTGTCAATCAAGTTTGTTTAATTATTATGTATATCACATACGAAAATATACAAAGCTGTAGCTTCGTCCTGCTCTTCGTACGCCATCTTTCTCGAATTAATCGAGTTTGTTGTTGCTGGTGACGTAAAGAGGTCAGCCGGAGGTAGCTCCATCACCACTCTTTGAAATGGGTACAGCACCACCTATCATACCGGGTATGACATACTTCCGCCAATAATTACATTTTCTCACCAGCATGTATACTCGGACAATTGCAGTTGAGTAGCAATTGAGTAGCATAGTCGAACTATGGCCTTAATCCGACTAAGCTGTGCATGTAAACGCGCTGACTGTTGAACCAGCTGGCTGTTTATTTTTAGGGCTATTCAGACTTCATATATTACAGATTATAGTGCAAAGAACCAGGCAAGGGTCTAGAAATATTGTTTTCGAACTTCCTTGTGAAGAAATAACACTTCCAAACAACTTTCCTCATACAAAATTAAGTCATGACTCGATAGTAAGCAGCAAAGATGGAGTTATTGTCCATTTATGTACACATTACATGGAAAAACTCAGGCAACACAGATCTGAACATTAGTTTGTCTTGCATCTTACCTTCTTCTGTTTCTTGCCCAGAAGACTGAGTTCCAGGTTGATGTGGTTGAACTCCCTGACGAGTTTGCCACGGGGCCCCTTGACAATCACTGTCCGGCCCTTCAACCTCACCTCGACTGCACCACCACACAGCAAGAAGAAGAGACAAAAACACATCCAGAGTAAAAAGCCACACTCAACAGATGTTACAGATTACAAACAGGTATCTCAGGATTATCTGCAAAAATCACCAGTTTCTTACCCTTGTCGGGGATGTCGACAGTCTGACTGCTGAGAATGGTCTTCATTCTGAAGAGGCAGAAACAAAGTTTGAATTAATGCTCTGACGCGTCTTGTGATTGTGAGACAGTTACTCTTCATAGCTAGCGATGATGGCATGCAGACATATTCTGGTCTGATCGAACATTATACATCAAAGCTACATCGTAAAATGTAATCTTCAGTTTAAAACATGTAGCTGACTACAACAAGGATAGATAATGTAATTTAGTGCCTGGCATGAGCAACCGGTCACTGCCACACTGCGTTATCACAGCTAGCATAGGCGCAAATGCTAATGGTGAGCTACATGCGACAGTGAGGTTCGAGTCACCCATGTTTTATAATTTATACATAAAATTATGCAACATGTAGGTGGGCTTGACTAAGAGCTGAATCCATAACGATAATATACTGTAACAATAATACTGTTCAACCCGCTGCGGCCTTCAGCACGAACACAGTCGCGACCTCGGGCCTCACTGACAGCAGAATCAGCGTCCGAACAACTAACATATTTCCTAACAAACCTGAATTAAAGGCAAAATACAGCTCGTGTAGTGAAATACAATATTATCCGCAAATAACTGTGCAAAATTAAGCCCAACTTGTGTTTAATTGACTCAGATGGAGTTAGATGAGACCCAAGGAGTAAATTTTTCGGCTATCCTCACCTCGCCGGTAGCAGAGGAAAGGAGGAAGGAAGGACGTCACGACGCAGATGTAGAGCACGTACGTGCCGTCATCAGTCGCGACCAGACAATCGAGGAACTTCACGACGATCACAAATTTAACTTGTACAATTAGTAAAATCGGTTTTTACCTCGAACAGAGATTTAGAAATCAGCTAAACATTAGCTGTACAATCGGGAACGAATTCCACATGGCATTTTTGTTTTTACGTTTTTTTTTTTTATTCCTCCGTATTAGCTCTGCCGCGTTCACGTCATATCGTAAATAGCGCAACTACGATCAGCCGAGTGTTATAGTGAAGGTACAAAGTAAATGTAAGGGTCAAGTTTAAAAAAACGACATAAAGTTTGAGTCCTGCAACATCTTTTTTAGACCATGGAGTCTTGATGTTGAGTTCAGGAGTCTCGCAGCCTGGGGAATGAAGCTGCTCTGTAGTCTGGTTGCATGGCAACAGATGGGTGGCAGCAGGGTGACTAGACTGTGGCTGCGGTGGGTGTGTTGCCTTTTAGTATCTTTTGGGATCTGTGCAGACACCTCACTTGGCTGGTGTCACTGTTGCTCTGATGTTGGTACCAGGGATATTCTGGGCCGTTCACAAACCCAGTTTGTGATGTTTCCGGTTGGGATGCTTTCTATGGATCCTCTGTAAAAGTTGACCAGAATCTCGCTCCAGAAGTTAGTCTAAGGGCCTTTTCAGTGTTTTTTTTTTAAGCAGATGTGTGCTGCGTGTGCTCAGTAGCCCCATTCACACAGCCCTTTCATGTGGCGATTTTCCGCAGGAGAGGGAGGACAGTTTCGCTTCAGCTCTGATGCCCCCTTTCGGAGGTAATATCAGAGCGGCAGTAGGGCGAGCCGGCGTCTGTGTGAATGGATAACCTGGAGGCGCGGATAAGGGGTGTGTCGTTCTGATGGTGTTCACAGTCTGATAACAAAACAGATTCTTCACTCATCAAATCAAAGAGTAATGACCCACAAAGTTACAGGACCTAACAACAGTCATGTGGTAACTGATCGTGTCTTTGGTAACTCATGCGAGGAAAGAAAAACTGCAAATGTGGAAAAGTGTCTGTCATCCTGTCTGACTTTTTGTCAGTATCATTCCCAGGCAAAAAACTTTTACTCACCATGTGTTTGTCTCCTTCCACTATTGAGTTGTTGTAGTTACTGTCTTGAAAAAACTCACCACCACTTTCAGCCCTCCCAACTGACACTTCAGTGAACTTTCCCCTAGAAAACAGCATCCCTCCCAGCGATTGATAGATTGTTGTAACGCAGAGCGCAAAACGTATGATATCAACGTCATGACGTGTACTGTCACAATTCTTTTGGATCCGTAGCGCCAGCGTGCTGTATGAATTGACGCGATGGAGCGGCTTTAAGACGAAGCTGTTGGTTCACTGTGAACAAACAAAGATGGAGAAATGGTGAGCCTGGCGATAATGCAGAGTCTCTGTGTGAATTGGGCTAGCGATGGTAATTACCAGGAATTTCCAGGAACCTTACTGTTCACCTGGTCCACCTCAGCACCACTGACGTAAACAGACATCAAGAGTTGTCTTGATGCCTGGGAGTGCAGTCATGGTTGTATTATGTGGACAGGAGGGGAGTTTTGCGATCTATCTTGCTTGGTGGTAAGTGTCAAGAAATGAAATTGCTCCAAGTCACTGTCACTTGCCGTTACACTGAAATTAAATTAAGTATTATTATTGATAGCGTCAAGGGTGTAGCCATGGTCTTGACATTCAGGGGGAGCCTTCCCTCAGAGTTTTTTATTTGACTGTGGTACTTCTATATGAATGTTCGTACATTTAGATCACATCTCAAAGCTGCCAAATTTTCAATTTACTTTTCACTTTAATCAGATTTTATTAAAGGTGCATTATGCAACCAATGAACAAACAGAGCCAGAGCTCTTGATACAAGGACGAGCAGCTTGCTGGAGCTCAGGCTCAGGCCCCGTCCAGATGAAAATACTCTTTAGTGAAAACACACTTTTATTGCATCGTTTTGCCCGACCATCCACGTGGATCCTGGAAACGCAGCGACTGAAAACGCACTTTTTTGAAAACGGGTCTCAGGGTGGAAAAATCCGAAAACGGAGCCCTCCCGTTGTCGTCTGGACGGCGAATCCGCATACATTCCGAAACAATGACGTCATCACCCCACCACACGACGTCTCATAACAACAACAACAACAATGGCGGATCTGCTTGTGTTCGTGTTTCTTGCAACGTACTCGCCTTGTAGTCGAGTGCGAGTCACAGCAGCAGTTCGACCTCGTTATCGGTCCACACAAATGATCCTGTTTTCATTGAACTAGCCATTGTCGTTCTCTTCTTGTGTTCAGATTCACCGGCTGCTGTCTGTTTGTATACAGAGCGGAAGCTTAATGCGCATGCTCCGTCTCTTCTTCTCTGCCTTTGGTGAATTTGGTAAATTTCAAGCGCCACCTATAGGCCTGGAATATGAACTACAGCGTTTTCAGTCTGTGGCAGTGGGGTGTGGTTAAGGTGTCGACTGCTGGAGGAGAGGGAGGAGTGGCTCAGCCGGTGATCAGACAGCTGGAAAGAATCAGGTAATCAGTCAGCTATTTAAGCTCGCGTGTAACCTGGTTCTGATCTC
>OMLP01028200.1:0-16641 GCA_900302685.1 Spondyliosoma cantharus
CATTTGAACGGAGTGCGGAATGAAAGAAATACTCGATGGTAACAAGTGTCACAAGTTAACCTGGATGCTACGCACTCAGCTAACAGCTAACAGCTAACAGCGGTCTCCACGCTGCTCTCAAGCTGCTCGGTGTGAACGAATGCCTCAGACTTTTCCACCAATGAGTTGTTTGTGAGTACAGACATTCCCGACAAAGATATAAGCCCAACAATATGCACTTTTGGACGATTTATTGACAGTTGCGTTTTTCCGGACAGTCACCTACACTGTCACTGTGCTCTGTAGCGCTCGACGAACAGTGGTGGTTTGTTGTGTGTGCACGCCATCGCACTTCCGAGTTCCGCCCCTTGCGTTCCGTCAACATTACGTTGTCAATTAACATGTAGAAAATCGATTTTTGACATTTGTGAATCGATTCAGAATCATCCACGTCCGAATCGAGATGCATCTAAGAATCGATTATTTTTCCCAACCCTTCTGGCTATTGCACTTAGCCATACTATTGATTATATTCCGATCAATTGCTCAGCCCTAACATCTTACACTTCAGATCTGAGTTACAAAGTAAACCAATAACAAACAGCACCTGCTGAAAATGCCTTGGGCCTAATTCAATAAAACATCTGTGACAGAAGGAGTCGATTTAATAACCGCAGTAACATTTCCCACTCCGGCCCAGCTCTTTCCTCAAATGTCCAATTCGGGTTTCTACACTGGCACTCACAGCGGCTTAATGGCACCGGGGATTGCTTCATCAGATCAGACAGGCACTGTAAAACTAAAGAAGGTTTAATGTTCAACTCAACTTGGTTATCTATCTTGAAAAGGGGGAAGGAGCACACTGGTGTCTGTTTATGAGCACGAAAGGGTAAGAGTGTGGGACGGTTGCCCTTCCTACTCTGCATATGTCAGCACTGTGCGTATATATATGTGCGTTTGTCTGTGTGTCCCTGTCAGCTCAGTGTTTCTTTCATTGGCATGTCCTCTGATCTGCTGCCAAGGGCCTGCAGCTTTTCCCTCTCCGTACATCCTACTCATTCTCACCTTTCTCCACATTGCCTTCTGCCATCAAATGCTTTCTGACAGACTGAACGCTGAAAAACAGGGATACTGACTGATTTTATAAAGAGATGGCACACTGATGGGGTGAGGACTGGGTTAAAGCCTTTAAACTCTATGCTAACAGGTTGAGGATATGTTTCGACTTGAAATGGTAGTGCAGACAATCCATCGACACACAGCGAAACATTAGCTGCTTTCTATCATATGTGTTTGCATGGGAATAGAGAGAAAAGACAGGCAGTCACTCTCGGCTCCCTCGCTCTGCCTTTCCACTCCTCCTACTGGGTTGCTATGGCGACGGCTCCCTCTGAGGTGGTCTGACCATTTCATTTCGGGTCTCGCCATCAATGTTGTCTCTTCCACAACAAAATAATTACTTGCCGTCCTGGTTCTTTAATCCCCAGGATCTCCTTTAAGTCCTTCAAGTCAGATGAGCAACTAGCCAGGTTTTCAGTGAGGCCAGAGAAAAATAATGTATAATGTAATATCTACAAATTGTTTCCCAAAAAAAGGATCCTAGCTTTAATTACAGGTTTGACATTCACCACTATTGTGTAGTGCAGACACCTCTCAACTGCGCATGAAGATATTGGTTGGTTAGGAGAAGAAATATAATTTTTTTCCATAACTGAATAAACGGGCTGTTCTCAGAGGAAAATAAGGTCCTCAATAACACTGTTTGAAGCGAGAAAAGGTGGCAGGGTCCGCCAAATATAAACAAAGTAAAACAGTATGAAATTGTGTTGTCAGTTTGTTTATTCAGTTTAATCAGTCACAGAAAGAAACTTTGTTTGTTTAGGTTGTTTAGGCATAAAGAAAAAATAGTTTCTTCTACATAGTGCAGCTTTATTTTCTGATTCTGAAACAATAAAAACAGAAAAACAAATGAATTTCAGGACCTGGTTCTGAAAATCAATGCATTTTAATTGGGAAAAATCTGAGTATCGAAATATGGTCCAATTACCAGAGCGCCATTCAGTAATAGTTTAGTGGGCCAGAGAGATATTGTTGCTGTGCAGGCAGTGAATGTACAACTCAAGGTAGTAAATAAATGCTTCTTTAGGCATTAATGTTTCATGATACAGGCTAGCACGGCTGACACTAATGTTCAAATGAGTGTCAGCCAACAGACACACATTCCAGAGTATTGAAGGTGTGTGGACTTTGAGGTTTCAGGCATGACTTGTAGTTGCTGGTGTAGATAAAACAGCAAAATGAAAACATGTTCTGAATAAAGTGAGTGAAGGAGAGACTGTGCGTATGTGTGTCTGTGTGATTGCTCAATCCGCCTCTTGCATTGGTTCACTTCGTACACCTGTGGGATGACTGTGACCTGACCACCTTTGCATACTGATCAGGCAGGGAGAGAGCCTTTCAATGGGCTGTATTTTGCGTGAAGACCATTACTTGCCTAACCCACATTAACCCCAACAAATTAATCTGCGGGAAGGAGACGGAGTTCGACAGGAGAACTCTTCCGTTACAATGCTGTGTCAGGCACTCTAATGTGGTCTGTACAGATTTTCTCTGCATTCATTCTGTTTTGCAGCTCAATAAGGCAAAAAATGGAGATAAGAATGACCTTGAAATACTGCACATATTTACTTCAGCTTCCTTTATCAGGTTTTTAGTTTTGTTTTATGAGGCCTACAAGGCAGAAAATAAAAAGGCTCACATGGAATTATAAACAATTGGATGGTGTTAAGGAAGATAAGACCTGAAGATAAGACACGATCTGCAGTTTTGGATGGCAGTTATCAAGACACAGGTCCTTGCACAACAACAGAGGTAAAGAAGCCTTGAAATGGGAAACATGGAGGGAAAGGAGCACACTGAACTTTGGCAATCAGGGCTGAGCGATTTCATTCCATTTCCACAAATTAAAATGCTGACTCAAGTGCTATCTGTTGAGTCTTCAGATCATTAATCTCCTTTAATTCCATTGTGAATTTTTACCTCCATTCAAGAAATAGTTTTCTTACAGTAGGCCTCACTTTTCTATTTTAAATAGCGGACATATCATTTGAAATGAACCCTCTCAAGTGAAGAGAAAGAGATCGAAGGACAGCGCAATTTGAAAGGAAGAGGGAGGGAAATGGAGTACGGCAGTCTGCTCGTTATCAGTCGGCTCCAAAATGGCCCTTTAATTAAAAGCAGGAGGTAATGAACACGCTTGGGAGTCTGATTAGTAGCTAATGCCCCTTGCTGTGAGCTGATGGTCTCCCCCGTCTGCCCTTTTAAAGCTAGACTGAATGGTTCTGACTCAGTAGTACAAACTACAGCAGCACGCCTGCTACCTCTGGATTAAAACACTACAATGAGAGCCTTACAATGAGGCTTTTAAGTTCAAACTGTACAGGCATTGTTCATCATGAATTTCTTTTAGATTAGGTATGCTTGGAGTGCGTTTGGTTGCTGTAAATCATTTTCTAAACACAACACTTCCTTGTGCTGGTTCAGCGGTGTCTTGTTGGATTTTGTTCACATCACTTCCTCGGGACAAATTACTGTACACTGGTATGTGATTGGTAACATGTATGGCATGCTAGTCAGTGTAAATAATTCAAAACTTTTGGTATCACCTTTCAGATCACTTAAAGACCATTTGATCATCCATGTTGGCTGTGTCAAAGTTCAACAAGTTGATGTCATATCTATTATAGGGTGCAGCCGAGCGTTAAAGAGGCCGGCTGATATGGCTACCAGTGTGAACACTCATCCAAGTCTTTGAACATAATGTTTAGGGCCCTTGATCAAGACGCTTAACTCCCATCTGCTCCAACAGAATGCCTATGTGGTAAATTAGAAAAAACTCTACTTGTGGTGGGCAGCTCCAAATGTAAATGTATGAAACTATTGACCTTTTATGTTCCAGGAATTACAGGACCACAGCTGCTGAGAAAATAAACAACTGTAAGAACTGCAAAATGCAATTTTCACATGAAGAAACTACGTATCAGGGTGATGAATGAATCGATGAATGAAAGGGAGTCATCCATAGGATGAAAGGAGACTAAAAAAAGATGCATTCATGGTCAGGGCCTTAACCTCTAGACAAAAGATTCCCAACCAGTGGTATTGAGCTGCTCAACTACCAAGAAAAAAATAGTAATTACACTTAAACAATCCAAAGAATTAAATAATGTGCCTGCAAGTGAGCAGAAGTCTAAAATAAATTTCAACCAGTTAGCTAAAAGGTGATGCGGAAAGAGAAGGAGGAAGCGATAAATACACAATCCAAACAGAATATGTGTTAAGTGATGGATAAATTAAGTTAAAGTAGATTTATAAAGTACAAATTAAAGTGGTAGTAGCTATATTGTCTGATTGACGCGTTCAATAAATTCCACTTTAAAATCCATTCAAATGAACACATTTTGATCATGATGGGTAGCACTAATGTAGCGAGGAGCTTTATACTGATTATGATACAGTCTCAATCTAAGAGACAAATCACGATCGGCTGACGCAACTACATTTGCAGGATAAGATAATTAGCCAGTTGGGTTTGACTTATTATTCAATTCAACGCATCTTCATCTCACATCCCTCTGATGTAAAGAGGCATTTGCAATACAGGCATGATACATGAAGACATCGCTCTCTTTAGCTTCAATTATCATTCCACCGAGTTCCACTGTCAGACATCTGAAGAGTCAGTTGGATTCAGAGCAACACAGTCTGAAACATACATGGTGTCGGTCTGCTGAAAGCTCATCAAGGCGCGGGCAGTAATCCAACCATCAATGGCATGCCAAACAATGTGCAAATCTCTCTAAGTCGTTTTTGTCTAGGATACAGTAATCCCTTGGTCTCCGTGCCGCAGTGTGAGCATGCATTTGAATATATTAAAACTCCACGGAGAGGGCGATAAGCTGAATTTGAGCTCCTAAACCAGACTGTTATTAAGTTTCCTGTGAAAGTTTTACCCAAGGTTGTTCAAAGAGTTGCACTCACTGCACAGCTCTCAGAGGTCTGAAAATGGGTTACCCTTGGTGCACTGGTGTTCTTTGGCATGCCTCGTGTGTCACTTTCATCTTCAGAAGGAACCCATATATACACACGGTCACACATCTGTGTGTGCATTTGTGTATGTCAGAACATTTAAGTGTTTAAAAAGATGTTCAAACAGGTCTGCAGATATATATATATATAATGGTGTTTAAGTTTTTTATTGTGCACCTATCTGGTCAGAGAGAACAATATATAGCTAATAAATTGCTTACCTTCATTCAAGAATCAATTTTAATCATGTCTAGGTGTCAAATGTAAATGTTTCAGGGTGAAAAAATGTGTAAAGTGTGTGTAATAGTGCATAAAAGACTGTATTACCTTCCAGAAGTTGTCGACCTTGCCGTAAACCAGTGATTGGTTCTGTCTCTTGATGTCATCAATGTGCTTGATGTCGCTGGCGTTGAGGTGCTGCTCCACCACGAAGCCCAGGAAGCTGTTGTCTGGGGTGTGAGCTGCGGCAAGATAAATGAAGAAAAATATATAAAAACACATACAAATACACAAAACTCTAATGAACATTGGTGTCATTTCACTTTCAGCACGCTGCATTTAAATGCAAACTAAAAGAAAGATGGAAAGACTGAGAGAATGAAAGAGGTGGGAAAAAAAGTCGGTGATCGGTTCTTTGGATGTAAAACAACAAATGACTTGAGGCCATTTTCTCGCCTTAATTTATGCATCACTGAGGCAAAAACAAAAACACCTCAAATAAATCTTTCACAAGTGTCTGCTTTTCAGAGTCGGTACTATTCAGCTAAATAAATAAGCCCATTTCAATCTCAGCGTTTAGTACAGATCATAATTCCAGAGACAGACGGGACAGTTGCACAACATAACTGGGCTTTTCAATGCTGTAGAGATTGTAAATCCCCTTGAGGCACAATTGTGATTTGTGATATTGGGCTACATGAATAAAATGACTTGATATCTCGACAAGCACTCTGGATTTTTGCTCCATCCGCTCCTTACTGCCCAGTGATGACTAGTTACTGAAGCCCAGATTTGGCAGCACTTTACCTTACTGCCATCTGCCTTGTAAAACCAATATGAAGACAAGGCTTTTCAGTGTGCAGAGAAAAGATTTAGTCAGAAATGAATATGCTTTTGACAAAAAGGGAATAGTGTAAGCACACTGCAATGCAGACCTCATCACCTTTTAAAGGGAATAAAACAGGCTGCAAAGGAGGTGTTTGGTGTACAGTTGTGGTTTGTCTCACAGACTCGAGGGAGCTGCTGTGGTCAGAGCTCATTTTTTTACCACAACACCATTACTGCAGAGGCAAATTAAGGTCAGTCAGTCGGGGGAGAAGGAATTCGCTCCAGTACAGTAAATAAAAGGATTTATTAGAACCATTTGTACAATGAATTTCCACACCACAGCTGCAAATTAAGGCGCCTACCACCATCAAAACAAGTTAGATTCAACTCCTGCAGCCACTGGCCTAATCACACCTTATGTGACAACGGGATAAAACATGGCTTTTAAAAAATGACATGGATGGGATACAGCTGCTCCATCATGATTTAGCTAGTAGATAAACAGTATGTATAAACAATGACGTACTGTAAAGTTCAACACAAGTAGTTTCGCAAATACAGTTGATATGTTTTTAGCCGGACGTTGGCTCGAATATGACATTTCCTCTGCACTGCTGGTCTCTTCAGGCTATTGATTGATAGGTTTACTCTGATTAAGAGCCTTTATGAAAACACAGAGAAGAAAAAAAAGAGCAGGAAATGTGTAAGGCAGAGTAAATGAGCCCAGCACCAGACCAGGCAATTTTCAAACAATGACAAAAATGTGTCATTTCTTTTAAAGGATTTAATGGAGGGGCATGAGCAAAGTAAAAACCACCTTGTACTGATCTTAAATAACAACAATAAATAGTTTCCACTACACTAGCGGAATGTTTTTTGGATGCTTATCACAGGTTGCTTGACACTTTAAAAGAGTCAACTGACACACTTTCCTCTGAGCGTGACATTTTAAGCAACATGTAAGCTGACATTCAGTATTGTTAAGAAGAGCCAGACGGTAGAGACTATTCATCACACTACATGTGTTTACATGGGTCGGGGTTGCAAATTTTGTCTGACTCCTAATCTAGTATATTCAAATTCTGTTCCTGTTCTGCACTTCCGAGAATTGCAATGCACAACGGAACCAATTATCAGCTGAATACTACTTATTCAGTGAGTTTTGTGTGTAGGAGAGCACAAGAATGTGGGAGTAGATGTTATGAAGATCTCACCAGATCTGTGTGAGGCGTCAGTGTGGGCAGGAGCCTAATGTTCTGAAATTACCTCCAGTGTCTTTCGAATAATGGCTGATAAAACAATGACATAAAAATAAGAATATAAACAGCTCAATAGCACAGCTAATTACACTTCTTTCTAGCGCAACTCCCCCAAAACAGCTAAATTAAAAGGATGTCAACTCGCTGGTCATGGTTAGCACTACTGAGCATTGAACATTTTTGTACTGGTATACAGCATCTTCTGTGGCTCTCTCATCAAATTTGAGGAAATAACCATCAGGTTATGTTACAAGTCTTTAACTTCCAAGTCAAACTGGAGTGTCAAGTAATTTTTTCGCTGATGCAGTCCAAGTCATAATGACTTTGGTCCACATCAAAGACATGGGCATTTATACAGCAGCGTGGGTCTAATGAAAAGATGTTTCTGAGTTGCATTATGGGAAAGGTGGGATCCAGTTTTCTTTCAACTTAACCCATATTAAGGAGAAAAGGTCAGGATATTCCATCTATATCTGTTTCCATAATTCAAATTGTATTCTTGTACAGAAAAGACGCACAAGCGGATAGGATGATTACAAATGTAATTGGGGGGTGACAGCTGATTTGTGGAGTGACGAGAAGGAACAGCGAACAAGTGCAAATCTAAGATGAATGACCATTCATTTGTTTGTTCTGCGAGGCTAATGACTTCTCTCATTGTAATAAAAAAAAGGAATAGCAAATAATGTGATGAGGAAGGACATTTTTGAGGACATTCATTGCCCAGCATCATGTTTACTATTATAAGACGATTAATGTACTCAGACTTGATGTTAATTGTTACATGGGGCTACAAAGTGGTACTTCAATGATTATGGGAATTGGTTACACTCCAAAGAATTAGGATTAAGAGGAACGCACATTTTAAGAGCATTTTTAAACAAACACATGCCAGCACAACACCTCAGGTGGTAACTAATAACTGCGATGTGTTTCTGATGGCAAAGAGGCAGAGAAGGTCCTAGGCACTGGGAGGAGGCAGCACTAGCACTCGTGTACCAAACTGACTGTGTAAACAGGACAGGCTGTTAATTAGTGTTCAGCCCTCTCGATGCATTTGGCAACAGATGCCTCCTCTCCCACTAGAGCCGCCACTCAAAATGTCACTCAACTTGCCACAGCTTCATCCGCTATTAACTAACAAACAGCCTGGGAGGACAGCGGTGCCGGAGAAGCAGCTGCTTTGTTGCTCTTGAAACTTGCAAGTAGGGAACAAGTTTGCTTTGTAAGGAATCCTGGATTCCCTCTGTTAGATTGAGATTATTTTTTGGTGCAAAGTGGTCACGATTAGTCAGGGAACAGGGTAAAGAAATGCCGGTTATACTCTTGAGGGCAGGATATCCTGCCCGACAGGGTGAGTGAGACTGCTCAATGGCTTCCTTTTTAAATTGTGGCAACAGTAAAGTCTCACTACGTCAGTGCTAGAGGCAGACTATGCTACATTATCACATAATGGCACCTGCACAAGAAAACACACCAGGAAAAAGTAAACCAAAGTCACAGACTAAGGATTATGTGATTATTGTTGGCCCTACACTTGAGAGTGTGGATTAATTCAACAAGAAAAACTTCTAGACTGCTGGACAGACAGAAAAGAAAAAAGTCTTCTAACCGCAAAATGCATCATCAGCACTAAAATCTTCAACGTATCACATCAAAGACTGTGTTTATATGACTTATTTGGTTCGACCTGAAGGGCGAGAATAAATAAACTTTTAAGAAATCTCTAAAGATCGAGTGTATGGTGAACTGAAGCATTGGATCTACCAGACAGTCCCTCATTACAATTATGAAAATGAAGTGTGTTTAATGTCAAAGTAATTCTCTCTGATGAGTACTTATTTCCATCTCTGTAGCAATTAGAATATAAACATTACCATCTGCCAAAGAACTAATGATTGATGATGTATGTCTATTACGCCAGCATGTCCTTCAATACTGCTGAGCTCTGCATTTAGGATTCAATTCAGCAGCAGCTTGGTCTTGAACTCTATCTGAGAAATGAAATCAAAGGAATAGCTTGTAGTCTTGCCAAGAGTTATGGTGAGAAGATTGAGATCACTCACGTGTCTCTACACCAGCTGTCAAACTAGGGCTAGCAGCGGTTATCTTAGCTTAGTATGCACACTGGCATGGTGCTGTCTAAAGGCGAACTATATATAACTCTAACTATAACTCTAACTCTATAGGCCTACCGGAACCTGTAAAGCTCAAACAAGCTAACTGCTTGCTAACTTCAGCTTCTCATCTAACTCCAAGCAACAGAGCTAATAAACTTATTTCCCAAAATGTTCAGCTACACTAGTCTGAAAACACATTCATGAGAAGATTAAATAAGATAATAGATGATTCGCACAGGTCGAGTTATTGATCTTTTTCAGACAAAGACTTGACCAGCTTTTAATTTGCTTTCCAATTTGATCGTCAGCATTAAAATACTCGCATTAAAACCAATATAATAGTTGGTAAAGTATATTAGAAATTGCGTGACTATCTCATTATGCTAACTGAATACAGTGCAACAGTCAAATTTTGATACAACAAACCGATGGAAAGATCTGTGATGTAAAGGTAGGATGACATCTTAAATACCATTTAAAACTTTCCTGTAGAAAGTTCATGAAATGGCTTCTCATTTTAAACAGATTCTTCCTTTTCTGAGTAATTATGGTGATATCAATTCAAGGACCACATTTTTATGGCAGCTGTGTGAGAGATACAGGCAGAGAGCTCACAACTGAAGTCTATTGATCCCACACAGATGGAGGAAGAAAAAAAAGATAACCTTCAGTGTGTAGGTGTGCCAGGCATACTATCAATCAAAGCTTCATAGGTACTATCAGCTGAGCAGATCTCAGGGTCAATTACGTAGTTGGCAATGCTCCAAAGATAAATACTATCTGCTGCAATGTTCAACCTTTGACCAGTATTAATCATCGCTTCCAGAAAGGATTAAACATTTATCAGCAGGTATACACACAGGGAGATTGTACATGAGCAGACGTATGATAGCAACCGCTTTTGCGCAGTATGACTTCAGTAACGACGCTGATAGGCTGGACATAGAAAGAATAGTCAAAACAAAACGGCCAATTTTGACACTTGGTAAACAATTTCTGATTTCTGATTTCATATGTATCCTTAACCAAGTTTCTAAATGGGTTTTTGCAAGAGCACAAGTGCATGACAAACAGACAGCTTAAGTGTCTCTGTGACAGTAACGCAGAAGGATTAAAGAAATTATCACTTTTCATAGTCATCCTTGTTTAAAATAATTAGATAAGAAGTCTGGATATCTCTTTCTGTGCTCGGTATAGCTCACCTCAGGTTTACATGCCTCTGTAACAAACTTGATTTTGGGCTGATGAAGTGCGTGCTAAATAACTCAAACATGTCATTCTGACCTACATCAAAAGTGAAATGTATCTTATTTCCTGATTATAGATGACTTGTGCTGTTGGAAACCGAGCCAACTTAAATAAGATGGGCAGCCCATTCAAACACAAATTGTACACAAGAAAACACTCCCTGCTATCCAGACTCTGATATTGATTAATGAGGTCAATTTGGCCTTGTCTTGTCTTATTGGCCAGAGGCCACATGCTCCCTTTTTCCACAACCAATGATTTATGGAGCTGTGCCTAATCGTAACAAATGGACCAATCCAAAAGAAGGATGAATTACCCAGCAGCACCTGATTTGTCCACGTTTACGTCTACATTTAATAGGTGAGCTGTGGAATATAAGGAAATCCAAAAAGAAATCCATATATGACATTTTATTTAAAAAGGTGCAGTGGGTCAGACTTAGGAGGATAGAGGAGGCTATAGGTCGATTGAGAAATGTAATATTCAGTATTTTGTTTTCATTAGTGTACATTAACTAAAAATAAGAATCTCTGATAGCTGAAAATGAGGCTTTTACACCTAAACATTTTGCATTGCCATTTTTCTTCAATAGCCCGAACAAACAAACCAAACACTAGCTCTAGATAGCCTTTTGATTTTGGCGTTAGCGGCTACCATGAGGGGATTGTTACATGTTTGTTGTTGGTTGCAATCTGCATCCTCACTGCTACATGCGACTGAATCATACACACTGGACCTTTAAGGTTTGTGCAAGTAAGTCCCTCTAGTTAAGACTAGATACCAAGTTGAAAGAGTAAAAAAATACTCTTGTGTTTTTTATAGGACCAGTTTTGTGGGATGATTGCTTCAGGACAACTAAATTTAGGTATTACCATTGCAGATCCGGATACATTTACTTAACTATCTTCAGAGGTGTTAGTGTTACGCTAGGAGCTGTTGAGTTGCATGGGGAACTTACAGCTGTTTCAAGCAGAAGCTAATGTGTTGCGCAGTTAAAAAAAAAAACAAAAAACAAAACAGGTCTCTTGTGCCTGGAAGTGATGCCATTCTGTGGTTTTAACACTCGGCCAAGCCACTGTGCACTTGTTTCACCAGCGATATCATCTAACCTAGCGACTCTTAACTGGATTTCGTGCAAAGGCCCCAGTGTGTTATGAGAAAGACATACCCTATTCAGCCAACAAAGGGCCTATTCAGGTGCAGTGGTATTTTGGATAGCTCTGGGCATCACCTCACAAATGGGGACTGCAGGGGTAACATTTCACTTTCTCTTAGCCACGGGGAAAAAGGTCAATACACCAGGGGGGCTGGCTCCAACCTCTCCTCTGCTGCACCGCCACCACTCATCCACCTCAACAAATGTGTTTGACTCCAGTTACAGAGGGATCTCACAGTAGGAGTGATGGGCTCACACATGGAGCAATAAAACCCCTACGTCCTACATTCATAATCACAGTAAAATGGAGAGCTGAGTGCCTGACCTCTTACTTTGCCTTAATCTGCTTGATGATGTTCCATTAGTGAGCTGCGTGATGGATTTTCAGAGCCTCTTTATGCCTCTTTCCCAACCAAAACATCACAATTGTGACAGAACCATGGACTGGAAAGAGCCTAGGGTGTTATGATCACAAAAACTGATTCATACTGCAAGTAGCCGTGTATGGCAACTTGATCGTATTTTAACAACACAGTGGGGAAACTTGGTGAGGTCATGAAATCTTTGAGAAACGTGGAGAAGATGTGTTAATCTCAACTGCTCAGCATCAACATACCTGAAGAATTTTTGTCAACCGGCAAAGTTCTCTGTGCTCGTTTTAATGACAGAAACGATGGTAACTTGTTTTTAAATCCTGCACACAGGCAGGCTTGATCGAGCCAAATGCATTGGTTTTAAGCCAAAGCTCACTAGTCCTTTCGTAATGGCTGACAGTTGGTGCTTTTGGAAAGAGAGTGTGTTTTGTGTGACTTACGGAACATGGTGTTGAACTGCTGCGGGTTGAGGTTCCACTTCCCCCAGGGCGTCTTGTGCCCCTTGGACTGGGCGTAGTGGGCGTGGTTGAACTCTGGCTCTGTCCCGAAAGAGTCCAGCACCCGCAACATGCACCTGTAACATCACACAGAGACAAGAGTGTTAATGGCTGCTTCATGCCAGAAGCAAGACAAGAAAACCATACTGTATATTTCAATTAAGTCTGCATTGTATCTTGCAAAATCAATGAAACACCATTATAAATCACCTCTACACACACAAAGACATGCTGTTGTTATATGTGCTGCAGGAAAAATTGTTCACACCTTGTGCACACAATTACAGTTAAAGAGAGGAGCTGGAGTGCCATAGAAGAACAAGAAATAAGCCGAAGGTTACTTAATATTACACCCATTTTAATCACACTTGTAAGCCAGAAGACCAAGAGCATGGAGACACTGAACAATGCATTGGCCAATATTTGCCTTGTTGCCATCCATCAATAAAGAACATAAGATGACATTCACCAATGATGATGACTGATGTTTATTTGATGTGTCACATCAATTTTGCGCGAGCATATGTATGAGTTATGGCCCGTGACATAACTACCATCAGGTTGTATGACAGTTTAAGTACTTAAACATTCCTATCAATGAGTAGGTAGTTGTATAGCTGGCTAAAAAAAAAAAGGAAGGAAGGAAGATTATTTTTAAAGTGGAAGACAGTTATATTTAGGGTTGCTATAAATGTATTTTATGACTGAGCTTGCACTCTTCCAAAGCTAGTGTAATGAATGACAGAATGACTAGGAAAAACAATTTTCAACAATGGGGATTTATTTGTTTCCCTGGCAAAAAAGGAGGAATAAATAACACCAAAGGCAAAACAAACACCAGCTTCATCCCAGAAATTCTCAGTAAGGGCATCCCTATTTGAAAATGTACTAACCTGTTCCTCAGTGGATAGGGTCAGACCAGGCTTAAGATGAAGAAATAAACACTGAGGTTTTTGGATATTTTGGATCCAGCTTAAAATTAGTTAGACATGTATTTTAATGCTGAAGATGCAATTTTGTGTTCATTTGCCCTTCTGAGGTTTTGGTTCCACTACATCAAAAAACAGGGCGATGATTTTTCCACCAAAGAGGTCAAGTTTTCACCTGGGTCTGGTTCTTTGTTTGTTGTTTGGTTTGTCAGCGAGATTAAACAAAAACTACTTAACGGATTTCTACCAAACTTGGAAGGAGCATGGCTCTCGGCCCAGAATAGCCCCTATTAACTTTTGATGTGGAACCGGATAAAGGGATGGATCCAGGATTTGTTTTCTCACTTTCATTAACTGCTGCTTAAGGTCGACATTTCCATCATTTTGTAAGGGTACAAATGCATGGATCTTACCCATGACAACACTTTGGTGCAGATCCTGAGGGATTTAAATAAGTTTTAATAGTGGGTAGGTTTTTTCAGCCACTATACACCAACAAATAGGAAGAGAAACCTCTAACTACCACCAACCAATGCATTTGAGAAAACGGGAATTCAGACAGATACCAATATTGATTAGGCTTAACTGTCGGGCCTTGGCAGAGGAATAATAATAATAACAATGCATTTTATTTGAAGGCGCCTTTCAAAGCACTCAAGGACACCACACATAACAACAACAGTACAACAAAAACAAAAACAGGGGACAATTTAGTGCAAATGAAAATAAAAGACTGTGTTCTACTGAGTGCCATTCGAGTTCTTACTATTACTATTATTAAGTCTTTATTTCAATGTGGTATTATTGTGTGTCATGTTATCCCATGCAGTGTATGGATCATTACATTGGTTTGAAATGGGGAAAAAAGAATGTTTGTAGTATAAATATTGAAGGCATGTATTTTGAGGTTGTAAGAAAGCCCATCAAAACACTGTGATTACATCTTTAGTCATTTCCTATGCAGTAACACATACAATATGTATATGTTGCGTTATGAAATGTCTTTTTATACAGTTTTAAAGCAGCTCCATATGGGACGACGGAACCACAAAGATAAAGCCTCCATTCTCAGACTGAGAGTCAAATCCTGTCCTGTGGAGACTGTGAAAGGACATCATGGCTAACTGAAAGGTCACAGCAGAGGATTAATTAGACCACAACCAGGAGCGGGAATGTTGTATATGCAGAGAAGCACTCACTCATGACCTTTAACTTCATGAGCTGCATTCACTAACTCGCTCATTGTTACTCACTTCTCTTCTCAAGATGCTGTCAGGCCTGCCCTGTCCTTCACTGTCTACCTTCTTCAATTAGGAGGGCAAAAGGACAATAACAGAAATCTTAAGTCTGGCTAGAAAAGACTAAAAAGGATCCCTTTCTCCCTCATAACTATGAATCTAACGTTTTTCACTGATTTTTAATACAAAAAAATCTGCCTTCTGCAACAAAATTCTAAAACGATGAGCCTCTTTTATCGGCCATCTTGAGCCCAGTACTTTATCGGTAAATAAATGTTGGTAAATAAAATGAAGTGACTCCCACTTTGGGTCAAGGTAGAATAGCCAGCATTAATCACATACTGTCTGTTTTCACCTGCTTTCTAGCACTACATGCAGCCTCACACACATACACAGACATCTGCACCTAAATATTCTCCCTCTCGCTCAGTGATCGTCTCTCCGCCCCGGCAGATGCTACACAGCTTGCTGTGTGAACTGTGAAAGGCCCTGGGAGAGTGCAAGAGCTGGGAAACACTTTCAACGTGAGGAAACTTTAGACTGAAAGCAGAACAACAACAACAACAACAACGACATGCCCACATGCCATCTCCAGGAGACCGCTCCGGAGAAAAACAGCCTTCATCTGTCTCCAGTAGATGCATCTTCAACAGATTGGTGAAGTCCTGCTGGATCCATGACACGCTGTTAATATAGCTCCAGCAAAGGCTTTCAGCACATATTCGGAGTCCGGTGAGTTGACAGTGGGCGTCATAATGTGGCAGGAGGTGAGGCTGTACAACTAAACAAGTACGCACTTAACATCATAATCGAGCTGCGCTGAGTGGGGACGTTGTTGTCAAAGTAATTTCACTGTGACGTAATCCACCTGAAGAGATCCCAAATGAATAATGTGTAACAATGGCTATTATAAACTTCTCTCCTGTTGTGATTATTTCCCATGTGAGATAATCAATAAATAAAATGGCTCCATATGGGTCATTAGGAAACAAGCAATCAGATGGGAATTCTTTTTTAATATGAATCTACCTGAGGCTGTTTCATGCCTGCACATCCCTGAGGCTAAAAACAACAGCTGGATAAACAGACATGTGCGTTAATGATCTGTCTCATGAAAGCATTAAGCTGAATTACTCCCCCACATCAAGATAAACTTTATCATGTTATTGATTATTTTACTGGTGTTGCCTCATTGCTATTAACTCTGGATTATTGCTAGCCACTTTTAGATTATATTTCCTCCTCAATGTTATTGACAATGTGTTCTAGCTTATCTTAATTCAAAAAGGGAAACATACTGTACTGTTGCAAGACACTAAGCATTAATCTAACATCTTCTTTGTCCAAGAAATTAAAAAGTCAACCAACTCGAGCAGTTGACATCAGCTAGCTAGCTTAAATTAGTAAAATCTGTTGGCGATAGCGGCCATTTCAGCAAGAAAAATTGACGTAACCTGACCAGAAGTAATAAGTATGCTTCTGTCTACTCCTGTCTTCAGTTAGACACAATTTTAAAATGGTACATCTGCTACTAATATCATTTATTCTAATTTATTTTAATTCTATTAAACAGGGACGATGCAATTTATCTTTATTTTTTTATAATTCCAATACAGAAAATCAAACTGATGTGCTGCACTAAGAGTTTATAGCTATTACTAATTTTTGACTCTTGTCCCTAGTTGGGCTTTTACATGCACAACACA